>VTPC01020874.1:327666-516807 GCA_011009095.1 Ignelater luminosus | reverse complement strand
ATGTTCAACAATGTAAAGTTTACACCGGAAATGACAGCTGACGCCTGGAAACAGTCAGTGTTGCCAAGGCCAGAAATATAAATAGCAACCCTCGTATTTTCTACATCCGTGCCAAAAGTAGCGATGTTTTATACAGTTTTTGGGGTCAAAAGCGGTTTTTTAAGCACTAGTGTCCAAAAGCGATATTGTTGAGCACAAGTACCCAAAAGTGCTTTAAACATTTGTGTCAAAAAATAAAATGATTGATATTGCTTTTAAATTTCATTTTATTAAAGAATTATTTTATTTATTCAAATTCAAATTAATAATAACATTTACATTGAGTTCTGACCAAGACTGCGTTAGGCTAAAGTGGTCACTTGTGTCGTAGACGCCACATTCGGTTTTGTTGGCTTTTTATTTTCAACGACTTGACTGGTATATGAGGTAGATACAAATGATGCTTGCTAATTATTTTCTTGAAGAATTCATTTGGAAATTGACGTAGCCTTCTGCTACCGTCGAACTCTTCTACCCTCCATGACGTTTTAGCACATCTATATCCGCTCCTGAATTGACCAATAATGAGGCCGTTGATCTTTGGTGAATCTGCTAATTTTAAAAACGTGGCTAGCTGGCAGGTATTTTAACATAAGTATTAACCTCTACTTGTTGCACTGAGTATTTGTATTGTTTTCTAAGCCATAAAGAAACAATCATGACTGATTTCTCCTTTTTTTAAAGCAGCTATCTTTTATAAACGTCAAGAGTATGCATTTGTGGATTATCTACAACAAATTCTTTCAATCTTGGTTTTTGTGTCTGGTGTTCTAATAATCTCGGAAGATCCGGTGTCATTTATGTTGGTAATCTTCAATTAAGTCAATTCTTGTCGGCGGCATGCGCCGCAAACGCCAATTACCAAAGCACACTATATTAACAATAGCCTTTTTAAAAATCATCACACAGCAACGTAAGATTAATGTAGTAACTTGGTCATTAAAAACTTATCATTCGGAGCTTCTTTTAAAAATGTTTCAAATTATTTTTTTTGACAATATTAGCTTTTTTTGGTTTGTAATAGTCGTATTTGATTTTTAAGAATGCAACTAATTTTATAAATTTATTAATATCAATGTTATTCTTTACATTAACGTCGCTTTTAACATTGAAAACATCAACCATAAGGTCGAAGATTTTAGTTTCATTGATTTTTTGTTGAAATACACGAGAAGAACATTTTTTGTCACGTTTTCGACATGTTTCGACTCACACCACTTTTTAAAGCAATTGAATGCTAATTAGTTACAATTCTATGGATACAGAAAATTAAATGCGTACTAACTTTTAATTTTTAGTTTTAGTTTTAGTTTTTCTAATTATGGTTGCATCTCTAATGCGATTGTAGACCTCGCCTGGTAGCTCGATCTACAACTTTCGCATTTGTGCAAAAAATTGTTCTTTTAGCATTTATTGCATAATATACCATGTATTTTAATTTTAAGAATAAAGTATGATCTGAAGGCTATCGGGAATGATTTTATTGTATTTGGTAATAAATGTCAAACACATCAGCGTCAAATGCTGTAAATTCTAAGCTACTCTCAAAGTTATTTAAAGCAAGTGTACTATTAATCTCCTTAATCCAGTACACTTGAAGAAGTAATTACAGTACTAATAAAAACCAACTTTTCTTAAAAAAATATAAAATTTCTGGCTTAATACAGCCGTTTGTGTTCTAATATGTATCTTTCATAGCCGTAGACAGGTAAGAAGTTACTACAAGCCATCGGAAAAACATGTATTTCTAAACTAGGTACCGACGATGTGGTACCAATTCTAGTTTATGTCCTAGGTTGGACTAGAGTATATCTGGATATTGAGTCTGATGACAAATGTGATAACAACAAAAAGATTAGACCAAGAGGAATCCATTGATACCAAATTTGAGTGGCGAAGGACACTGGGTCAAAATCTAACTTGTCAAGATTGAACAAAATATCAGATTTAACCTAACGTAGCCTAACATAACCTAATAATTCTGAGTTAGGTTGGTTTGTCTAAACTTACAATCTTCCTCGTGATAATACTAGACTGATATCAAATCAATAACTTCTTGATAAAAAAACATTAAACCTAACCTACTTTATAGCCAAAGCAAAAATCTTAGTCAAAATAAAAAATAATAACGAAAACTAGATTAGGTGAGGTTAGGCTAAATTCGATATTTATTTCGATTTCGACAAGTTCCCCATTGCTTGTTTCTTGCATCTATTACTGAATTTCCGTATTTTTTTCTTTGGGGGTATTTAAAATCACGTGTATATCAGTCAAAACCTCGAGATCTTGAAGAACTGAGAGAAAAAATCAAATGGGATGAGATCAGGAGATCTAGCCGGCCATTCCATTGAACCACGTCTTCCTATCCAACTATTAGGAAAGACTTCATCTAGGTATTCTCTAAAACGAAGTGAATAATGTGGTGGTGCACCATCCAGTTGATACCAGACGATTAAAACATTAAAATCTCAAGTTTAATTATTATCTCTAAAACGACTAATTTTAAATACCACATGTAGGGTATTGCTGAACTCAGAAAAAAATCTACTTTTTATTTCTTGCTAAAAAATAAAGGGGTTCCATTAAGAAAAAAGTCGACGACGTCATAGGTCCCAGAGTAGTAAACTAAAAGATTAAAATTAGCGTTCATAAAATCAGGAGGAAAAAATAAAATTGACGTGTCCGGGCTTTTCTTCCAAACAGCAATTGTTATCCTATAAACGAGATACTATGTGACATCCGCATACTTGAGGTAAAACAAAACTTCTAATCAACAACTTTCAGAAAGAATGTTACTTGTGACCATTATGCAATCAATACATGTTACATTTGTTGACGTTACTGAAACAAGTGATCCAGAAGCAGTAAAACGTTGTTTAACTTATTATTGTTTCTTGATTTTAAGAAACTGAATCTTAATTTCTTCCTCATCAATCCATAATAATGTACTTTTTATTACATACAATCTTTCGTGTGTGAATAAGAATCTACAACAGAGAATTTACTGTGGCCCTTTCTGATTTTATTCTGTCCTGCCTTTAACATCATTTATTTCGATTGAAAAGTTACTAAATCATTTATTAACTTTAACCCAAATAGCAAGTTCAGTTTTGCTAAATGGACGTATCTACTGCATAATCTTGAATCTTAACTATTCATCAAATTAGACTTCTTTTCATACAATAAGTACAAAGAGCGCAGTTAAGTATATGTGCCGAAAAGAAAAGACGAATGGCGCGAAAACGTAGAAGAGCAGTATCAAGGGCGCGCTATGCTGGAGGAGTTGTACGTACTTGTATGAAACTAATATAAAAAAACATAAAATATACGAGCGCCACCACTGATAAAAATGAAATGCTTGATTGACGTGACCTTCGTCCGAAATGGGTCTATTGCGCACATTTTTCACATTACTTAATGATGTATTTATGGATTGCAAAGGGCTCTACTCTTATTAATTATTGTCGTCTTACTTTCAAACTTGGAAGCCTACTTCTCAAAAACAATTTGATAGAACTAATAAGACAAACTTTGTTTCAATACTGACTACAATTATGAATTATGAAGTAGTATTTCAACTCGGCAGTTACCTGAAAATGCAGTGAAAGTTATCAAACACGATCCAGTGTAAAAATTATGTAACATTATTTTTAAAAACAACTTGCAACTAATTACAAATCATACCTAATAAAAAAGAACAAAATAACAAAATCTTTGAATATTTCTTATTGTCGAAATTTATTGTTATTGTCAGATCTGCTAGATTAGAAAAGATTATAGTGAGTTGATTTTGAAAGATATTGATCCCATATCCAGATATGTGCGAGAAAGGAGAATCAGTTCAAACTTCAAAAAGTTTGAATCTTTATATGAAAAGTACTAAGAAAAGCAATATTTATTAAAAAGTTGCTTTAGAGATGGGGAGAATATAGAAAAGGTTGAACAGTTGACTTGTGAAAGTTCTAGATGGTATCGATTTTATTTTATTTATTTATTCTTCAGTTTACTTGATTTTCTACCTTATTATAGTCTAAAAGTTTTCCATCCCACCTTGCATTGTAAAAGTGGTTTCCCATGCTGCGACAATCGATGAAACAAGTAACAAAGGTAAGAGTCATGCTGGAGTAAGTAAATTAACATTTTTCATCTGATTGGGTTTCTATAGTTTGTGTACTGTTAACAAGAATATCTAAGAACTTACTGGATTCATACAAATTTAAAAGAACTTTACCCTGTTAGCCAGTGGCCTAGTGGACCTATTACGTAATTCAATTTGTCTTCATTGGTTAATACACCCGACACGCCAAGACAAGATGATACAGGATGGGGAATGCTGAATGACTATTAATTGTTATCAAGCTGTGTTGAATGGCCATGAAACTGACTATCAAAGCTTCTACAGTATAAACATTTAAACTATTTCTAAAAAAAAGAGTGAAAGGTATAATAAAAGGAGAAAAGGAACAAGAACTTTCAAAGACTCCACTCGAAAAGGTTTCAATATTGTTGTTTTGAAGACTTCTGAAAATATGAAATAAAAAGACTTGGAAGAGATCATCGACCAATTAATTGTACACATCTTCAAAGATCCTTTGCCAAGAACATCTTCCAGAGAAGCTCAAAATCTTCTTAATTCCTGATTGATAATCTGTTGTGTTTTTTCTAACAACCGACCAGTCGGTAAAATGCCAAAAGATCACCGTTAAATCGGATATAAATATCCTCACACATACACAACAGGGCATTTTTATACAAAAGGTAGTTAGTTACTTCTGTGCAAATAGACTAGTAATTTTATTTACATGTTGAGATGTTGACAATTTTAGAACTACTAAGGATTACATTTATATAATTAGAAGCTTGTAAAGACTAGGTGGTACAGAAGAAATTGCTATATTAGTAAAAAAAAAAACCTTCTTACGGTACTGTCGCCGTTTGTGCTGCCAAATTTAGTGTTAGTTTGATCAACAAGGTTGAGACTTGAGAGAGACTTGAGCCTTTGTTTTTCGAGAGGCCTCGATTTCTTCTTCCTGATTCCTTATTGTATTTTTTTACATTTAAGTTACAAAGCAGATATAAACCAAATAATAACTTGGATTAAATAAGGAATCAATGATAATAAAAATCTTTGATGTTACGTTACACAAGTAATCCTTCCGATGACGTTACAGCGTTACAAACTTTTTTATCTACCTAGGATCATATTATCTAATAAACTAACCAAGATCTAGTCTAGGACGCCCACAGGGCCGTAGCTAGGGGTAGGCAGAGTAGGCACCCGCATAGGGGCGCAAGAACGCTAGAGAAAAATGTAATTTCTTCGTACTGAAAGAAACTCAACCAAATGAAGAACAATGATAAAAATAATTTGTCAGTTTAAAACTTTCTCGGACTTATGGTAACAAAAGGGCCTGTACGTGGAGATCATTTCAAGTGATATCTTACAACAAACAATAGACAGTTTTCTAAAGAACATTATACAGCATCTTACCAAATGGAGACAGTGTTCACAGGAATTGAATTCTTGTTTGTTGTTTGGACTAGGCAGTACCCAACCGTCTATGCCGGAAACAGGATTTAGCAACTGGCGCAACATTAGCGCCAGAATTAAATCGCAAGAGAATTCGGCTACTCATAAAAAATGCGTTACCAACTTTCAAGTGAATATTGACCAAAATCACTTTGTTACTGAATAAATCCAAATATGATTATTTCCGAAACAGAGAAGTGGAAACATATTTTAAACCGTATTTTGTTTTGCATAAAAAGCAATGAGAAGTTGCGAGAGTCCGTTGGGAAAATTGGACATCCACATTCCGGAAAATTTTTACAAACAATACAGCTGATAAACTATTATGACCCCATCATTAAACATCAGCAAAAATCAGCAAAATACTTCTCATCACAAATTCAAAACGAACTTATTGCAATAGTTGGAATTGATGCCAAAAACCGAATTGTATCCGAACTAAATATTTCACTGTCATTTTGGATACAGCTCCTGACATAATATCTCATACAGAACAAATTTCATTTATTATTAGATATATCGAAAAAAATAAATGCATGTACGATCCAAGAGCGATTTTTAGGGATTTTTAGAAGTAGAGGAGAAAACCGGTTATGCCTTGGCTAATATCCACGAAAAAGAGTTAGTAGTTTTGGGTCTTGATATCTAGAATATCAGAGGTCAGGCTTACGATAATGGCGCGAATATGTCTGAGCAATATCAGGGTATTCAGACTAGAATCTTATTAGAATATTGTGCCATGTTCAGCACACAATGTAGATTTAGTGGCGTTACATAGTGCCTCAGTTAACTCTGACATAATCACCTTCTTTGGAACAATTCAAAACTTTTTCAATTTTCTTGTGCACTCTACAATCAGATGGGATAAGCTTAAATCTACGTTAAAATTAACATTGAAAGGATTTAGTGACACGAGGTGGTTATCCAAAACATTAGCCCTAAAAACAGCAATCACTTAATTCAAAGACCTTCTGGCACTTCTGCAAGAAATGACCGACGCAGCAATTTACTCTGAGGACTGTTAAAATATAGTAATAAAAATTTGTGATTTTTTCGATTTTTTGGTATTCTGTTTTGGAAAAACATAATAAAGTAAATATTTTACTACAAAAGAAGAATGTGACAGTTGATATGGCGTGCAGATTTATGTATTAAAGGAAAAAATCAAGAATTACAGAAACAATTGTTTTGCTAAAACAGAGAGCTGCTAAGGATATATATCTGCATTGTGATATTCCCATAGAACTCAGAAGTGCGCAAAAGGAAAATCAAAAGAATGTCTAGAGAGCTTGCAACTGACTCTAGCTTGACTCCAGATGGCAAACAAAGGTAAATAATACTCCAAGTTGTAAATTCCATAACTTCCCAAGTATGTGATCGTTACGAAAAGTTAATTGAACTCTCAGCTGATTTTCAGTTTTTAAATGGTGCGTCGTTTTTAAAGAGGAGCCTCAGCGACAGAATAGAAAAGTGTATTCAAGATTTGTGCGTAAAATATTTAAGGAAGTTAGATCCCGTAGAGTTTCTGCAAGAAACTGAAAGTTTCAAATCCCAGGCCCAGAAGCTTTTCAAATTTCAAAACCAGTCTTCTTTTGAGATATTTCAAAATGTGATTAAATTTGATTTACTTGTTGAGTATCCCAATTTTTCTACAGAAATACAAATATTTTTAACTATACCTGTCACGAGTGCTTCATGTGAAAGATCGTCCAATTAATAACTTTTTAAGATGTATCTCAAGAATGATTGTCTCATACAACCGTAATCTCTATAGAGAGGTCCATCATAGACTCTATATCATTTGAAACATATATTTCAGAATTTGCAGCACAGAAAGCAAGAAAAGTCTGTATCTGAAATGATTATTTTAACTAATAATTTACATTTTCAAACGGTTGTGCAAGTTCCTATAGGTATAATAATAATTTTTGTGTTTCTATATTTACTATTACTATAGAGGTGTATATTAGAATTGTGTTTTGCTTTTTCTGCTTTCTGTTTTCTAGTTTTTTTTTTGTTATTTAGATATGTAGTTAATTAATTAATTAATAGTAATGATTAATTGTACAACATGCGATTAAAAAACGTCAAATTTATTTTAAAATAAAATGTCATACAGTAAAATAGGTTTTTTCACTATTAGTGCACAGGGGGAGAGAGCGCAAAAATGCCGACTTGCCTATAGTAAATATTTGCCTAGCTACGGCCCTAGACGCCCACATGCAAGTAGCCGCTGTCAGGCTCCGAATCCAACTATCAAATTATTCTACTTTCCGCATGCATTTCATAACATAGGTACCAAATTGTCTTAACTGTATTAACTCTGCCCTACACCTACCATAGCAAACAGTACTTTAAAATAATGCTGGGTAGCTAGAAATGAACTAATGAAGATCATGAATTTCGTCAAATAATTATATCGAGTGATAAAAAAATTATCAAAACAGTTCAGGGAGAAAATTACGCATGCCTGGAGTAAGAAACTGACAGGTGTCATTAGACACTAATCAATAATAATCAATAAAGGCCAGACACGCCCGTCTTTATAAATATCCTTGTCTGCCATGGCATGCTTTGATGAAATCTTTCTTAGATATTACCTAAATCTTTGCGAAATTTTTGTTTACATTTATCGTGTATAGAACAATTACATTAGTGTTTCACAATAAGCTCTAAACCAGGGGTGGGCAAACGGTCGATCGCGAACAGTTCGACAGTCGATCGCAGACATTTTAAATAATTTACTAGGTTAATTTCAAATCTTTTAATTTAAATGTGTACTAAAAATTTAGCAGACGATGAAACATGAATTTAAAATACTTTCGATAAAGGGAACAACGCGAGGTGCAGATATGATGGCAACTTTTATGCCATTTGCTGAAAAAACAAATTTGCCTTTGCATAAATTGGTTGCTATGTCTACTGACGGAGCACCTTCAATGATTGGTAGAAATCATGGATTTTTAGCCCTTTGCAAACAAAATGAACAGTTTCCTGATTTCATATCATTTCATTGCGTAATTCATAATAATGCCTTAAGTCAAAAATATTGGATGTTAATGATATTATGGATATGGCAGTGCCAAATAGCTAATTCGATAAGAGCGCGAAGTTGAAGGAGGCGTCTATTCCGTAGTCAACTTGAAGACAATGACTCGGAATATGAAGAAGATTTACTTCTTTTTTGTCATGTTAGGTGGCTCAGCCGAGGAAGCTTTTTGGAAAGATTTCTAAATCTTTTGCCTGAAATTATTGCATTTTGGCAACATTGGGAGAAAAACATGAACAATTGGAAGATCCAGTATGGATAAAAAAATTAGCATTTCTTACGGATTTTATGGGTCATACAACTCGCTTAATTTACAATTACAAGGAAAAGGAAAAAATATTATTGAGTTGTTCAGTTCGGTAAATGCTTTTAAAGCAAAATTAAAACTTTTTGCGTCACAATTAAAACGCAAAATTTTAAATATTTTCCATATTTAGAAAAACATATTAAACTTACAGGTGAATGTAATATTGAAATGTTTGTTCTGAACTGGAAAATTTTAATCAAGAATTCGAGAGACGATTTGCAAATTTCAATGATCTTCAACCGATTTTTGAATTTATTTCATTTCCTTTTGGAGAATTCGATAACGAGGATATTTCATCAAATCTAGCTCATACTTTTCAATTGAATTCATCGGATTTAGAGTTAGAAATTTTAACAATACAATCAGATATAGGTAATTTCGAAAGCACGTGCAAATGAAAATTATTTTTGGAATTTATTACCAGAAGAAAGATATTCATTATTGAGATCGGCATGATGACATCAAGCAAGACATAAATGCCTTAGGTCATGAAGTAGCTGTCATCACTCCTATCGTCCAGAAGTCTATAAACAAAAGCGGAGAAAAAACTACTAAGGTATTTCCATTGTTTTATGTCGATCTTGTGCAAAAGGAAAACAACAAAGAAATGTATAACATCAAAGAACTTGTCGACTGCAAGATAACCGTAGAACCGCCTAAAAAAACAATAGTATTCCCCAATGTACTAACTGTCAGCAGCTTGGACACACAAAAAACTTCTGCAGCAGAGAAGCAAGATGTGTCAAGTGTGCTGGTAAACACCATACAAGAGAATGCAAGAAACAACGTAATAGTGTAGTAACATGTGCACTTTGCCATGAGAAAGGGCACACAGCCAACTATAAAGGATGCGCAGCGTATCAAAAGAAAAGAAAGAACTGCAGTCAAAAAAAACTACAGCGGTACAACGGTTGCAGCAAGTAACTAACAAGCCACACAAGCCTGTAACGCCACATACCATGGTACACAACGAACCACAAGAACCAGTAAAGCCTTCAACTTCTGGAACCTACGCTAATGCCACCAAAAAGTCCAACGACAAACAAACTGAAGCAAAAAAACAAAAACCTGCAAGTGACGAGCCTACCATCAGCGACATGATGAAAATGCTCACCGAATTTCAGACTGAAATGAGAAAAAATTTTAGTCAGTTATCCAAGAGGGTGGAAAACTTGGAGATAACCAAAATACCCCAAACCAATGAATAATCCGTTCCTGCGCATTATAACGTGGAATGCAAATGGGCTCAATTAAAGAGCCCAAGAACTAGAAATCTATCTGCGAACAAACAATATAGACATAGCTCTCATTTCTGAGACACATTTTTCAAACAAAACTTTTATCAAAATACGTGGCTATGACTCCTACTGGACTACACACCCAAGTGGACGGGCTAGAGGAGGTACCGCGATCATAATCAAAGAAAATATTCAACATTATGAACGAGAACACATTCGCGAACCTTACATTCAAGCGACTGTCATCACAATCCAACGAAATGGAGCTGACCTTAACATTGCTGCAGCATATTGTCCACCTGGACATACCCCAGCAAGAAATGACTTCATCGACATCTTTAATTCTCTCGGTCCGAGATTTATTATCGGTGGCGACTACAATATCAAACATACAGCATGGGGATCAAGATTAATATCACCTGGAAAAGGTAGAGAATTATTAAGTGCTATTAACCAACTAAATTGTGATCATCATTCCTCACACAGACCGACCTACTGGCCTACAGATGTGAGAAAGACAATGCCTGCTTACGCTTGGAATACGTTCCTGAGTGCTTCAAGATGGCACAGATAATCGTGTTAAAAAAGCCAGAGAAGCCAGACGAGGAAGTTGGATCGTATAGACCGATTTCACTTCTTCCAACAATCTCAAAACTATTCGAGAAACTATTTTTAAAGCGGCTTAAGCCTTTAATAAACATCCCGGACTTCCAGTTCGGATTCCGAAATAAACACTCAGCTATTGATCAAGTACATCGAGTCATCAAAGTCATTGAACGAGCTTTTGAAGAAGGGAAATATTGCTCTGCAGTATTCCTTGATGTGTCGCAGGCGTTTGACAGAGTGTGGCACAAAGGTTTAATCCTCAAGATGAGTAAAATGCTACCCAAAAATTACTGCAGATTGCTAGAATCATACTTAGCTAATCGGCAATTTCGAGTGATGCACGAGGATGCCAAGTCAAAATTTTATCCAATAAAAGCAGGCGTACCGTAGGGAAGTGTGTTGGGACCCCTTTTGTACCTGCTATATACTGCTGATATTCCAACATCAGATGAGGCATTCACCGGAACCTCTGCAGATGATACTGTAATCTTGGCGGTAAATGAATCACAATCAATAGCAGTTGAGAAAACTCAACGCACACTGAACAAAATCAACAGATGGACAAAAGACTGGAAAATCAAGCTTAACGAGCTGAAATCAGTCCACGTCACATATACGCTGCGGCGAAGAAATTGCATTCTAAGAACATATCTCAACGAGGTACCAATCCCTCAAGCAGAATCAGCAAAATACCTTGGGCTTTATTTAGATTCAAGATTAAACTGGAAACACCATCTAAGAAAAAAAACTGAACAAATTCGCATTAAACAACGACAAATGTATTGGCTGGTTGGACATTATTTTAAAATGAATCTTCATTGTAAAAGAACTATTTATCTATCTATATTCAAACCGATATGGATGTATGGGATACCACTTTGGGGTTTTGCACATAAATCTAATCGAGAGATAATACAAAATGTCAAAACAAATTCCTGAGGATGATCACCAACGCGTATCGATACGTAACCAATAACGAAATACATAACGACCTCAATATACCCACGATAGAGGAAGTCATCAAGGAACGAGCCAATAAACATGAGATTAGACTTCTCAATCATCCAAACGTGGAAGCAATTCAATTATTGCACACAACCAATGAAAGAAGAAGACTGAAGCGAACAAAAGCGCATGAATTATGTAGATAAAAGACGTAAAGAGTACTATTGGCAACTAAGCACTGGTTTAGTATTTCCACACAAGTCTTGTTTAATATAAACACAATTCATCTGTACTAATAAATTAATTATATTAAGATTGTAGTAGTCATACCTGAATAAAGGTGTTAAATAAAAAAAAAAAAATTATTGAGATCGGTGACAATGAGGATATTTGCATTTTTTGGTTCCACTTATCTATGTGAAGCAGCGTTTTCTCAAATGAAAAACATCAAATCGCAATTTAGGAGTTCTCTGACTGATGACCACTTAATGGCATCTATTCGATTGTGCATCAGTAATTACAAACCTAACTTTACAAGACTTGTCGATGAAATGGAATGTCACGCATTTACATCAAAAAATTAATCCAAAATATTTATAAAGTACATTGCACAAAATAGTAAATACAATGCATTTAATATGTTATTATCAATAAAGACCTTAATTAAATTTTTATTTGTTTTTAATTTAACCCATTTTTCGAAGTCGATCGCGCATAAATAAGAAAAGTTAATGTCGATTATACCAGTATCAAGTTTGCCCACCCCTGCTCTAAACTATAAAGATATTCAAGTGAAAAATTTCTCTTACTTCCGGTTTGGTATTGGTCCTAATCGTCAATCATATATTATGCACCGTGAGAAGAGTGTGTATGAAGGCCTCATCTAAAAATCTTCCACAAGAAAATAATTAATGTATGGGTGCTTAGAAGAATTTCATTTATGTGGGAATAAAGCTACCGTGTACTAGAAGCCTGCACAAGTGGTATCAAAGTACCCAAAAACATATAAAAGATTATAACTAACGCTGGTTCAGAAAAATAGTCCCATCTAGAAACAAATCATGAGGTTTGTTAACACAGAATAATGTGAACGATTTTGTCAGATTTTTGCGTGGTCATTTTTCAAATCTAAGTGAAGGATCGATATGCTATTGATTTGCTTTGTAACCATTTTAACAATTATTCTGACTGTGGATACCTACAGAACCTTCGAGCTTATAGTTGTCAGTATTCTTATTATTATGAAAAGAGAGAATGAGAATTTATATACATACAGGGAATAACATTTATCTTTAGATTCTAATCATGCGCTCCTGGGTGATTTTAAATGCAACCAGCAATCTAATATTGAGGACTAATAAGATATCAGATAAATCTGAACTGAACTAGAAGGATTACTGAGAAGCAGTGTCGCAGGTTCTGGATATCTAACGAGATCTATTTCTGATGGAAGATTAATTTGTGACTATTCGAGTATTTCTCAAAATACAAAGAAAACGATGCAGTAATTAATTAGAAACAAGTTGCAGAATGAGAACTAATTTTGAATGGAGTCAGTCAATATTTATTTCTCGATTTTCATTTCTGTATTTGCACTACAGATAAATAGAGCTACATGTTTTAAAACTATTTTACTTAAAAATATCCATTAGCATTAAGAACACATATAGACGAAAGTGATAGTTGACTGTTAAATTTCAAAGGTTTGCTCTAAGTAAATATTATTAATTTAATATTGATTACACTCCCTTGAGATGGAAACCACAAATATGCTTGACTTCACTTACTTGTCAGCATCAGATGTGGGGATTATTAAAGTTACTGTCCATTGCGCAACCTCAAAGTGGAATGAGGAATCTTGGTAATGCAATGTTGCAAATTGCACCTAATAGTTGACCATTTAACTTTTGAATAACTGTAATAGCTGTGATTAAAATACTGACTGAAGGCGCTGAAAATTGAATATTTTAACATTTTAATTCTATTTTATCAAAGCTTGAAAGTTAATTGGATGATTTTATGTACATATTAAAATTTCCAATAGTAGAGTAGTTACTGACTGTTTCATTTATGGATCCAAACTGTTAATGTAACTCTCAAATGTTATTTAAACGTCACCGCTTTGTTTTACGAATTCTATATAATAAATATAGAAGAAATAACATCGCAATTTCGGGTACACTTTAATAATCCCGTACTACTTTGTTTTACTGCTGCGGGAAACCGCAGCCGGACGCGTGGATAACTCCCTAGCCTTAGTATATTTTAACATGTGGGGGATTTTAATTGCATCCTCTATGTACAGGTTTATTGAATGTCGTCCACCAGGGATCTACTACAGTCCTCATAATGCATTCTACCTAATCGGAGACGAAAAAGCTGCAAGAAAAACAACTCGGCAGATTTTTATTCCTATTAACAGAGAGGAAAAAGCGTTAGTGTTAGTGGAAAATTAAATTTAAATTTATGCAGCAGCCTCGGCGTCGCAGTCCGAGCGCTCTTTGTGTGTTTTTAATTTGTAGAGAAGGTAATGCGATTCGTGTGATAATCTAAAAAAAATCTTTTCGTTAGATTAAAAATGAATGGTTTTTAAATAGCAATCTTAATAAAGGTTGTGCAAAAGATAATTTTATGTTAGGTCCTTCAGATATAATGGAAGAGATAGTAGACAATACAGCTAAATGAAACGCATCAATATTCGGCTTTTATGGTAATAGTGGCATCATATTATAGTCGTCTAACGTTTATTAGATACTGACCGCAATCTCGTTCCTTAGGGCTACTCGAGCTACCGTTTAATATGTTAGTGCTAATCTTGTTTGTGGTGCTTAACCCTTCATGATATTAAAACCATTTTTCTGAATCTCTGTAGAAAAGAAAATGAGCTTTTTGAAAGCACGCAAGCACGAAAGTGGATTTTATGTTATTAACTGAAAAAAGTTATAAATTAATGTGCAGAAGGCTGTGACAGAGCTTGTTTAATAATTTTGTTGCTTCACTATCTTAAACCATAAGAGCTTAGCCTGGGGCTCATGTCTTTACACAACAAATAAATGACCACTGGTTTTAGTGATAACCTCAGCATTTGCATAATGCTCTGTTCATTGTCTAATATTGTCTTAGATCAGTGAGCGTATGCATACTTTCTGGCTGAAAGATTCTAATGATCAAAGATATAAAGATAAAGGTAATTAAATTTAGACACAAACAATTTGCCTAGTCATTAGCCTTGTCTCTACATAAACAACAATCTTTATCTGTCTTGTCTACCCTGCACCTTCAATTACAATTTAGTCAACATTCCAGATTTTTAACTTCTTTGTGCTTTCTCGACTTGCTCTTTGTATGTTTCCTGTAGGCGTTACAACAAGAAAAAATACAAGTGATTGCAAATACCTGTTTATCAAAAGAGGAAGGAAACCTTCTTTTTAGACTTTAATATTATTTATGCCGTGGAGCAGCTATGACAGGTATAGATTTCTTCAGTCGTAAATGGAAAGTTTCAAAAAATAAGAAAGAATTAGTGGCATGTCTGTTGCACTGTTGCATAAAGAAAGAGAAGATTTAAAAAGTGACAGAGCAGCCTCCAAATCTAGCGAAATTCTTTCATAAGAAAAATGCACGCCTCAATTGACTACAAACTGTTTTATACTAGCAGTCTTTAATAGTGCTTGCTTGAGTTTCAAGCTTTTTCCTGTTTTGATTTTCTATTAGTTTATAACTTTAGAGCATACTGAAATGCTCTGAAATATATATAAATGACGTACGTGACCGTGGAAATAAGAATAATTTGTGAGTTTCTTTTTTCTGACATTTAACATAACTCTAACGTTTAAACGTTGCAATGGCTGCAAGGCAGAATGGAGTAAGTTTCCGTGTTTTTTGTAAATTCCCAATTGCAGCGTACTTCACCGCTTCAGTTTGTGTTTATGTAGCATCTGCCAGCGTTTAGAATGTGTTTTTAGCGTTCTCACCAATAATTCCCAAAAATACTTCAATAAAATCGTAAACCATAAGTTCCATTGTTTAATTAGCAATATTATGAAGAATTCGTTGCTGCATACGTTGTACACAGACGGTTTTTGGCTATATTGCACAGTGGGCCAGAAATTTTAAAAGACGCTCAAAAATCCAATATTCAAAATTAAATAGTTAACAAACTAGTCCTCATGATAATTGGTATGACATTTTTATTTAAAACATAACAAAAATTAAAGGAAGTAGATTTTATTTTATACTGGGTGTTCAGTTTATTAGGTAAGTACCTAATGTATTTATTTTAGAAAAATAAAAACAATAAATGCTTAATACATAATTAAGCTATCTCAACAAAGAAATATTTGTTAAGCATATATCAAGATCAAAAAGTGAAGAAGGTAGTTGTACAGGGTGTAACAAATCAGTCGAGTCAAGAGGACATCTTGGTTATTTGAAGAGATACAAAAAACTGCATATAACAAGAAACGATTAGGACAGCTACTGTATTATTTATTATCTGTTGTATTAGCCGACTTCCGGTTTTGCCGGAAATGGCATCCACTGTATAATTTTAATTTGAAAACCGCCTACATTCTGATTGATTAGTATTTCCTACCCACTGCTGATTTCAGAAAACTAGATTTTGTTGATCTAAATTTACCAATTTCGACGTTATTCAATTGTTCAATGTGTAACTTTATCATACTTTTTAATCCTTCCTGGTACAATTAATCGGAACTAAAGTACTTCCAGCTTTACAGAATTAAATTTTAGTTTTTAGTGTTTAAGACTAAAATTAAGAAAATTTTAGCGTGGCTCAAAAAACTCAAATCGTAATGTTTCCCAATTTTTCATAGCAATATGCCCTGTGTTTTATATCATGATTTTAGAAAACATATAATCCATTTTCATGTGATACCTATCTTGGACCACAGCTCTTCTGCTATAAAGCGAGAAAGATTAGTAGAATCCATTCATTACTTTAATTTCAACAAAAGATAAAAATCTAACAGATTTGCACAAACTAAAGGTGACCTTTTTTGCAAATTTTTTACAAAATTTAAATAATAATAATAATAATAATAATAATAATATATGATTGATATTTGTAAAATATTATTTAGAAGAAAATTAGATTTTCTTTAGTTGGAATCTTATCAAACCTTTTTTTCACTATTCATTATACACGAAAATAATAGAATCTTAGAGAATTTACAATATCTCTAAGATTTGCTAATATTCGAGAAACTCGTTTTTTACCACATAGCAGGGTTTCAGCTTTCAGACTATTGTGAAATCAGTGAGGTATTACTGATTAATTTTTAAAAATCAAGCTGAATACACAGAATATAGTAGGTATAAATAATGTCGAGACAACTAGGTAGGCAACCCATTTTACATATTCGGGCTTAAAACGGTTTACGTTTAAAAGTGTTACTGATGAATAGAGCCCAATCTTCAGGCAAAATGCCTAAAATGCTTAGAACTGCCTATATGAACTATTTTTAATCATAAATGCCTTTATAAGTGCTTATTTCGTCTTAAATTTAAAATTACAGTCTCTTTTCTATAGAAATGTTTTTTTAATTTACAATTTGTTTTTTTATAAACTGAGCACTTGCTTATACTGTGACCACAAACTTTATATATATTTACATCTATTTAAAGTAACTGGAAGTATGTTACCTGGCATCTTATTTAAGCTTTATTGTTTCTTGGTAGTTATATCCCTTTGCAAAAATACAATAACATGAATTGAGAACTAATACAATACGTGGGGCTCACTTGCATCCTTAAAATAGTATTTTAAGCGATGTAACGGTCTGGAAGGCATCACCTAAATTTCCCTTATTTCCTTCTAGATATTGGTATGCCCGGTATAACTTCTTTAGTTTATATCAGTTTTTGTATAGAATTTCAATTTGTAAGATATCACCTTCTGCCTTCCAAATTTAAAACTGCAGGTTTACTTTCCGCTTGACCGTTCTTGCGCCTAGAGTGCTTGGAAGTATTTTTTTAAGTAGTTTCCTCTGTTGTTCAGTTTGCATCAAAATTTCCTTTTTATTAAAGTCTGATACCCTAAAATTCTTTTGTTTGTTTTGTATGTTTCTTCTTTTCAGTTTTTCTTCTTTGCTACTGTTTTGCAGTGGCTGGCGTCCAACCTGTTTTTCTCCACCGTGCAGCATCTAGAAGCGTTCAGCAGTCGTTTGTTTTTTTGAACCCGCGACCCGAAAGCGCCAAGGATTTATTACCATCTTTCTTTTTTATTAAGTATGCCACAGCCATAATTTTACAACTTAATTATTTTTCTGGAAAATGCTTTAATCTCCTTGTATCTTTCTTAAAAATATATTCTCTACTTCTGAATGTTTAAAATAAACTGAATTTAAGATTACCCAGTAAAAAGAAGAAGGCTACCGCATACAACTAACAATTAAGAATTTTTTCTAAATCTTTGTAAAGGCACTACATCTTTATAGGTTTAGGCCTAAGTTTTCAGTCACAGAAAGGTTTCTTCTTAAAGAGTGGAATTTAAAAACTATATCTTGATAAAAATTGACAATAAAACCACTTGGATAATAATGCCTATTTTATTTTCTAAATGCTTATTTCCAGATATTTTTGTGCCTTCTTGCCTGCCTGTCTTAATATTTTTTTAGTACCTAAACATCCGGGGTCTACTGATGAAACTCAGCAGGTGAGCAAAATATATATAGCTATGAAAATAAATAAATCATTGTATAGCCTATTGTATAGTTTAATTTTATTTTTTAAATAATAATTATTAAGCTGTTAACCTTAAATTTTCTTGTTAGACATGATTTGCACTACTATTAAGAACACCTAACAACACTTTTATCTCTATTTATTTAAAAAACAATTTTTAAATAATCAAGATCCTTTGGGAATAATTGAACATGTAATGCGTGCTGCCTACCTAGTTGTCTCGACTTAATTTATTCATACTGTAATGTATATTTATTTAGAATAAGTAAACACAGGATAAACTAAACAGCCTCTTTGTTATAAAACAAACAATAATTCCTAAATGCTACATTTCAGACGTAAGCCGAATGTTACAAAAAAAAAAAGCCCGAGCATCTGAAAAGTCACAGCGCACGTGTATCGAGTAAAACTTTTTGTACCTAATTGCCTACACAAAATGAGAAAAAACATTAATTTACTGTAAATTCTGTTTCTGGGGTTAACTATGGCAGATGTCATATTAGGTACATAAACTAAAAACTTATATATTCAGTTATATGTTACCTTTTTGTTTATGTGCCTCACAAAACGATTACAAAAAATACATCTCTCAGTTATTTTTAATAGATTTGTTTGTTTTAGCACAACATAATGAGTACGTGATTTTAAGCAACAAGTATCAAAAACTCGTTAAATTTCCAGTCACAAAGCACAGATACATGTGTTTGAGGATTAATAGGCGCTGGATACTTAAAGATATTTAGAGAAAATTACTGTGATAAAGAAATACAGACAGTATATGACACTATATTACTTTACATAAAAATTTTTGTTTTAAATACTTTCATTATTTCAATTTTTGAGCGTGTTTTAAGCGTTCTGACCCACTGTGCTAGCAGTGCTGTTACATAATTATTTTCTTTAACAGTAGACCATTTCCCACAAAAGTAAAGGAATGTTGTTGCAGAAACAATTTCACAATTCTGCCAATCTCAAATAATGTGTACAAGAAGTTTTCCACGTTTTTTAACTATTTAGGAACGTCTTCAGTCAAATCCCAACATTTTCTTACTTTTTATAAGAAAATTATTATACCAAATGCAAATGTACAATATCGGCTGTAATCTAAATTTAAAACGTACCAGTGTAAAAGAGACGAATAGTTTATATACATCAGTAGAATGATGGTCAAGTGAAACTGCTAATCTAAAATTGGATTAATTAGTACTTGTTTAGGAAAATATGCTTTCTCTAGAAACAAATTTATGTTTTTGTATGTTTTATCTTGTTTTGCTGTAAACTTTTTACAAATGGTTATAGTGAGTCGCTACTTAAACAAAAATATTAAACGTAGGTCTTATGTAGTATGCAAGTTTTGTAGTTTGGGCCAAGGTTGCTCGTACACATGTATATTATACAAATATACTACTGCTTGAGCAACGTCAGTCTGGATAGGAATAGTTCTTTTGCAAAGGCAAGAAAATTAAAGTTCAATACAAGAGAGTAAGTAGACTGAACGTGATAGACTAACTAAAGATGTAACAAAAAATTTAAAAACTGATTTCACCCTAAGGCTTAAAGTCGAATATAAAACTAAATGCAGCCTAAAGTAAGAAAACTTCAGTTAATTTGACAGCGTTAATTTTCTCAAGATTCAAAAATGTAAATTCAGTCTGCATTGTGTAATGTATTACTTTTATTTCTTACCAACGTGACGTCAACATTGTGACTGCTATCCATTATCTGAAGGATGCTCTTTTTCGATACATCTTGTTAGTGCTAGTATTATATATATATTACATAAACTATATAAGAAACACTGTACACAACCATCATTAAGACTTGCAACAAATGTGTTGCATCAATTATCAAACGTTGGTAAAATTGAAAGTGACTTCAAATCTTCTCGTTATGTTTGTTTCGGTGGTATAACTACACCCTCGCAAGCTCCTGCAATAGCGGGCAACCCAGACCCTTAGGGGCCAAAAACGGAATCTAGTCCTATGTCTAAAAAATATTTTTAGGAGTTTTTGTTTGCATGCATACAAATTTTCTCGATTCTGATTACTATTCCTAAATCGACTTCGAATACATCTTTTTTAATCTAACAAAAAAGTTCGATCGATAGATAAACAATAATAAATTCTTTGCAATTACCTACACGCTGACACAGAGGTGTCAAGTTTCCAAGACTGTGTACTTCTGAGCAAAGCAAACTTGTAGAATTATACCCGGGTAAGGAGCGCTTAGGCAACATCTTGCTGGGGCCAAAAACTTCTGGTTACGCTACTGGTTTGCTTACTCGTTGAAGAGATCAAATGTTAATCCCTGAAATTAATGTTTTTTTAAGGCACACTTTTATAATTGGATGCAACTGTTTATCATTTCCACAGTTGTAGCCACGTTAATAATACTTTCAATAAAGTTATCCAACGATTGTAAAAGTTCTTTACTCAAAAATGATTCATTTTACGGGAAAATGCAACAAGGATCTTTTTTGTCAAATCTATTGTTAATTCTAAAAACAAGAAAGTTTTTAATCTTTCAGTGGCGTAACAATTTTTTTAGAGTAGTGTAGTAGTCTCTTCAATGCGCTGTTTCTGATAGAAATATCGAACAAAAAACTATACGTAAAATAGTAGAGACCTTAGAGTAACAAACGCAGAAAGCTTCATCCCGATATTTCACCTCGTCCTTGAAATATTGAGAAAGCAGGAAATTTTAAATAAAATTTTGATACCTTGCATCTCGAAAACGGTCAATGTTAGGTAGAATGTATATTCAAGTATTTAGATCTTGGATCTAGATACAATCGGAACATCTTGTATCTGAATCTAGATACTGTTTTAAAGAACATCTTTTAATCTGATCTAGATACTAATGGAATGAATCTTAAACCTTAATCTCCAAAGAAAGATACATTTATCTAAGAATTATACGTAACTTTTGAAAAACTTCTTTTTGATACTCAGAACTGCAAAGACATGCAAGCTCCCCATTCAAAATAAAAAATTGTTTAAGCAAAGTAACAATTTTATTCGTCCTGCTATGTTTGTGAATACAGGAATACTGATGATGATTATGATGAATAACAAAGCATTAATCAAGTTTAGGTCACAGATACCTAGACTGTTAATAATTGTCATAAATACATAGTTGGTAGGGTGCCACGTCGGATAAAATGGAAACTTTATGAGTCATGCCCTGAAATATTAAATTTTCCAAAATACAAATAATAAATTTATTCTATATTACACACTCCCAATCATTTTCGGAAACAAAAATAAATAGTATTTAAGAACAATCTAGATACCTTTTGATAGATCTTGGATCTGTATCTAAATACATAATTAAAAAGAGAATCTTGTATTTAAACTAGATCCAGGTCTGAAAAAGTATCTAGATTTGGAACTAGATACCGAGAGGAAGGATGTTCTCCCACACTGGAAACGATGCACTTTAGGAAAAAAAAGAGTTATTGGGCAAGGTAGAATTAGTTTTTGTCAAGAAACGCGCTTGTCAAACATTTACACTCCTTTTCAAAATACCCTGAAGAATACCTGCTAGAAGGACACAAAAAAAAACACTAAATTAAGTTATTGAAATAATAAGAAATTTTTAGTATTCTTTTTGCTGCTGTTCAAGAATAAAGACTAAAATACTGACTGAACTATTGAGATAATAAATATCGAAAAACAAAACCAAAGTAAAAGTGAGGTGTACCAGGATGGAAACGCTGTATCTAATAGGTAGTTATCAAAATCTACATAATTTGATGATTAACTAACTTGCATATTGATAGGTATTTGTTTAGAATATGAAAAACTTTGAGTAGAGGTCTACCCTCTTATTAGAATTATCTTTACCTTAACTATTTTATATTTTATTTATCCAATTCTAAGATCAACTTTTTAAATATTCTAACATCTAATGTTCGAAAGCTCGTCAGAATTTTAATATAAATATTAAATACGCAGGAAATGTAACAGCTTTCCCACATTAATCTGTTATACCTGCTTAAAATCTGTTATTATTAGTACAAACTTCACAAGTAATCACCGTTAGAAGTGTAAAAGATGCAGTTTAGAAAGAGACCCGAAGAGTTTTTCTTATCTGGGGAAGAATTTAAGTAATTTATACAGCGGACGCCTATGTTGATACTTGATACATAGCAAAAAAATTCTTTATGGCTATTACTGTGGGTAAAATAATATTCACCTTCCAATCCCATTTGGCTAATGAAAGGACTCTAAAACTCAAACATGTTATAAATGTTCAAGAGATAATTGGTTACGAGAAATTAATTTACCGAAATAAAAAATAAGAACAGATCAAATAGATTAAAGTAAAAATGTCAGAATTATGCAAATTCCCATTTGGTTATGTTTGACAATAGCAACAGTGACAATACGTATATACATTTTGGCGTATACGCAATGTAATTTACTTGATCTCTACAAAGACCGAATCGACGTCGAAACTAATATCAACAATAGCGTATACAAGGAGAGATATAAACCCTCATCAACAAGAACCAGACGGAAATTGGTCCGTGTACTCCCTTAGGGCCGGCTACTGTTCGTGGAATCCTATGTTATCCTGTGAGACAATCGTGTACAACTTCTCGGACACACGTTACTTATTTGAAATACTGTGAGAAAATCTATACACTCTCCAATTGTGTGAGTGTGTGTATGTTTCTCTTTATTTACTAACACGACTTGCTTCTTGGAAATTACTAAGTGAAAAAGGGAAAAGCTTTTGTTAAATTGAGTATTTCCATATAAAACATTTTTAGATTTTTTTGATTTCTTGATATTAAACATTGATTGGAAAATTAGTTCTATTATTCATATAAAGAACATTTTACAATTATTGATCTGCGTCTATCGTATTAATTTTATAGCACAATCCAATGTCTGTACTAAATGACAATAATTAGTAGATAAATTTTGCAAATTATCTCTTTGTATCAAGTTGTATCAAATTGCAAATGATCTTGACGTTGGTTTTTATTTAGAAAATATTTTATTTAGTAGATAGAAAAGCAAAGTTGTTATCGGTATCGATTTCTAATGAATTTCATAACCTCTTTCTGTGAAGATAAAATTTTAATTATCTAAAGACAAAAATTAATATTTGTCTTTATTTATTGTTACAAATAAACCCCACTATAAGTTAGAACAATCTTTTATTGTATATAAAAGATGTATAGTTTTCCGATTTGGAAAAATTTTTAATTTAATTATCTAGTAAACTCAAGTAATTAAACTAAATCAAATTAAAATAATTGAAGGTCTCAGAATCTCAGAACAGTAATAGAGATGTAGCAAAACAAGAAATTACTAGCAGTGGGGGAAATTATTTATAATCAAGTCATTGCATCTCAGGAAATTATGAAAAGACATCTATCGATTCTCGATTTAATGGGTTAAATAGTTCCAATGTCATTATTTGAAGTAGTAGTAGAAGCTCATCATAGGAATCAGCTGCCAACGGATAAAACACTCTGAAAATGGAAATGAATGGTTTAAATTGCCGATAAAATATTGTATATAAATTATCAAACCTTGTGAAGTCGAATATTTCAGAAAAGTTAACAGAAAAAAAAGCCTCATCCAAAAAGTACAAAGTTGCACATGCTGTTACCAAGATTTTATTTTTTAGAAATAACAAAAACTACAGATAATTCACAAGAGAGCTAAACATGAAGTCTAATAACTCCTTTATCGGCAAAGATGAAGAATAGAAGAATGGTATCTTTGATAATTTAGCTTTTATGCATAGGTAACTTTAAATATTTCCACAAGAGGAATCTTATACCGTCAAATTTAGTTAAGTCCGAATTCATGAAATGTTCTCATCCCACGAACAAAAATCTCAAAATGTGGTTGGTAAATGTCTTTGATGATGTTCTCAACTTGTTTCTACAAAATTATGTAACATTTGGGATGTAAAACTCAAAGTACAATGCCTCAACAACTCCTTTCGTGAGTTCAGAAAAGGGGTCTTACTTGATCTAACGTTTTGATTTCATACCAGGTCTCTATCTTTGTTAAATCCAGCAGTCTTTTTTATATTCATGTACTTTAGTTCAAATTAAGATACGCTTTGACATCATTTTTGCCAAAATTCTCAACATCCTTTCACAAAATAACATTCGGAATTACCTATCCCGTTGAAATGGTTTTTGAGAATTGTTCCAAATCAACTTCAGGTCAGTAAAAACTTGTTGTTTTGGATTTCAAAAACCTTTCTGCTTTTGTAGAGCAAATATAAACACGATACATAACAATAACCTTGACTATAAGACATCATAGTCTCTTTATATTTTCACATTATTACAGTGCTTGAGAATTAGAATAAACGAATTTGAAAGTAAAAAATAAAAATTAGAGTAAAGGTTTTTGAGAAACTGTAATCAAGTGCGTAACAACTGTAGCTACACAGCGAAAGACAGAGCGGAAACGAATTTAATACCGAGTCTCTAGTATCTACTTGTTTAAAGTTTCGCTGACCGCTAGGATTGTTGTATAATTTCTTCTAAAAATTGATAGATTGAAATTGATGAATTTTCTGGAGAAGCCCGACCGCGTACTACCATAGGTGGTTTAAGAAAAATCAAAGTCCACTTTGTGAATCTGTAAGTTGCTTAGGTAAGGGCAGAGTTTACCTTAAACGAAAGATGAAACCCGAATATGTTCTACTGCAGGTGACTCAAAGCATAGCAAATCGTGACCGTGCGCTACTATAAATCGCTTAAAGGAGAGCAAAACTCGATTGCGTTTTAGGAGAACGAAGCACGACCGTGTGCTACCGCGTGGGGCTTAAGGGAGGGCAAAACACAACTGTGAGTAAGACAAGAAATCATTTATGATCCGTGACTCATCAAGCAATCTACGGCTACGTTTTCATTTTGGTATTAAGTACTTTGATTTTGCTCTGATTCTCCCTACGTGTTTAGTAGTCCCAGCTATGTTATATGCAATACTGTAAGGTAAAGAAGCCCATTATGTTTGAGCTGATGCTTACATATATCGATTTAGTTGAAAAAGTACAAGTAAATGTAAGAATTTGGCAACCACTGATCTAGGGTTTTAGAGGCTCAAAAATCAATTGTAATTTTAGTTTATTAGAAAGTAATAACTAATAACACATTTAGGAGCATGTAGGGCTCATAAAGTGATCCGAAATTCAACCATTTCGCAAGAAATCTTAAGTTCAATATACACATCTTACAACAGCAATTTTAATGAAGTGGTATCAAGATAAATCTTGAATTATCAACTAAAAACGTGTAGCAAAAAGATTTGCAAAAATATGTGAATATATAAAATAATAATTACTAAATGCTTGAAAGATGTTTAAGACAACTAAAATTGTTGGGGTGCGAAATTTGAAAGAAGTTTAATTTACTGATTCCTCTTATCTAATTTATCTGGATACTAAGTGCAGCAGCGGCTAACCACAGCATAAAGAAGACAGAGTGAATGCAAAAAGAAAGACAGGCAGCAGGTCTCTAGCCGTCACTCAAAAGATCGTAAAATAACTCATGCCCACAAAACCATTCTGAGTCTCAAGTATTGATAAACTGTAGGATAATTCTTGCTGTATAATAAAAAATAATGTTGGAAAAATAATGAAACCTGTCGAAACAATCCTCTAGCATCAGAAAGTGTGTCATGTAGAAGAAGTTGCCTAACTCCAAGAACAAACAGCTTTTCTTGCTTTTTCTCTTACTTGCTCTAATGTCGATGTACAAAGCAGAATCATAAAACAAAGTGGAATCATCCAAGTACACCCACTATTGGAAGTCACAGTATCAAGTTACGAGATATGCTAGTTACCTTTCTAGATTTAACCAATTCTGGTCACCTAGTACCCTACTCTAGGCGTTAGATGTAGTAAGCTGATGACCGTTTTCATATTTGTCTTTCTTCCAAACAACTGAATTTAAAGTTTTTGAATCTGAAAGATTTCAATGGACAACTACAGAGAGAAAGTTTGGTGATCTCTGATAACTTCCAGAAATTAAGCTGACATTATTTGGACTCAAATTGCCCTTGGATCACATTTTTCTTATTTGATTGTGGAGGTCTTATTGATAGGAATTCACAATTTAATTCGAAAATAACTTTAAATTAAATTTTATTTTATTAACGAATTTGAAATAAAGTTAAGCATTGTAGTCTGCAAACCGCTACCCTAGATTTCGTAAGGTTTAGAAATGGCAGACTTAAAACAACCACATTACTCATTTGCCCTTTGTTAACCTTTCCTCTGTCTTGCATGAACATCAAGCTATCTTTAAAAGGAGAATTAGAGCTACGATCGTTAATCCAGAGACTCGTTTCTGTGACTGGTGATTTTAAATGCGATTCTAACCTTCCGGTTTGAGCCAATATTTAAAACATGCTGTAAATATTATTTTGATTATTACAGAATTACGATTGAATCAATACCATTCAGTAAAGTTGCAAAAATCATAGAAAGAAACTTTTACTGTTTACATTGTCCTTTTACAATCTCATCAGTACGTAAAGTCCAGGATCATTTGCTTTGTTTTATCACGTCGTTCAGGATTTCAAGTGGAAATATTCCTCCTCCTTAAACTCTACGTCTTTTTAGACTCGAATCTCTTTGTTAGCAGGAGAGCGTCCGAGCCGAATTCAAAATACCTTTTGTTTTAAATTTAGAGCGCGACTTCGAATGCGTTGGTCCTCTGTGATGCAGTAATAAGGGGGAGAATTTCTTTATAAGGGTGCAGAATACAAAGTAACGTGTGGAAGGAATTGTCAAGTAGTCAACGGTCAACTTGAGAGTCAAAAAGGGAAATAAAACGCGTCTTTCAGATTTGTGTTGGGAAATTTGCTCGAGCGCTGTGAGTACATTTTCCGAAAAACACTCGACTTTTTTATTTTTACTTTTTTGATGGGGAATTGAGGGTTCTTCTGTCCCCAATTCAACATTATATCAATTTCGGTAACGTAACGACCACACCCGTCGCACCCCGTCGTATTCAATTAGGTGCAATGAATTTATAGCCATTGTATGTAAATTCAACAAGAGATCCATTTAAACTGAATTCCGTTCGTGTCAACTATACTTACTTCAATTAGGACATTCTAGGTTTTTAAATTTAAAAATTTATCGTGAAACAAAAATTAGTATTGTAGTTGTTAGTTAACTCGAAATAAATCAGTTCCGTAACGTTTAACACTCGGAAATTAAAAAAGAGAATTTTTTAGTGGAAGTAAATCACATTTCCGCTCTGCTTCCATTCTCACATAATTTGAGTGGCTGGAAAACAGAGACATCGACGCGGTGGCTTTTAATATTCATATCCGTCTAATTGACTTGGTCGCTAATGCAGTTACACTGATTACCGGGGGCTCTACTTTAAAAATTTGGATCACGACTAAAAGTTTTAATCAAATCTATTATGCACAAGCTCATTCTTCTTATTCATCCGCCACCGTAAGAAATGTCTATTAAGAATAAAATTAAAGGAAAGACCTTATTCCTCTTTTTAATGAAGTTACTTCTACTTTAACAGAAGAAGTAAACAAGACCCGAATTCAATCGCATTTCTGCAAAGCGCTTAAAGGAAAAGTTTTTATTTTTTGAAACTCTAAATGAAAAATCCTCGAAACTACTCACTCTAGTACACACATGGCGCTATACACACGACTTTCTTGTAATCTTTATGGAATAAAAATGTAACGAAACGTGTGGAGGGAAAATATTCGCATCGATACTCTCGAAAAACTTTTTAAATTTGAATACTTTTTATTTTTAGGGAAAATAAAAGTTTTCGGATAAACACGCGAGTCCGATATTTTCTCGGTTGATACTTCTTTCTTCTAGAATATACTCTAGGGAAATTTAAAAACTTTATACCTACTAATACATAATTTCATAAATATATTTTGAACTATAGACTAATTAGAAAATTAAAAAGCAAAACCAAATAAATTCCAAAAGAACCGTCGTAAATAAGTAGAAGAGAACAATGCAAAACGTAAAATTTATACGTCTCGAGCGACTCCCAAGTTGAGGGTTTTACGTAATGATTTAGACAGAAACCGAGAGGAACATAATTGCGCCGTTTCTTGTTGTCTTTATTCACTTTCCGCGAAACACGAAAAGTTGGCGTCTTCTCCGGCAGGCCACCTGTGTCAAATTAAGGAAAAGATAAAGATGTCCCGACGGCGGCGCTTCTTACCATAAACAAATTTCACTCATGTTTGTTTTTCGTGAAAAACGCGGTTTTATATTTATTTGAAGAAATTTTTCTTGGTTAAAATGTTGTAAATTTGTAAACTAAACTTTTCTCTGGATACACAAACTGTAGCTTCAAGAATCTCTTTTGAGTGGAAAACTTCATCATAAATATGATCATCTGTTTGTTGGAGCAAGATACACGCTTTATAAATTGACTACCTTTAGAAACTAAAATTGTAATTTTGCATTTGAAGTATAACTTTAGATATAGTTTTAGTTACAAAGCAACATCATTTTAATAATTACCAGGCATGTTAAAAGACATCTTTTTTTCTGGAAGATAGAACGTCTTGAAGATGTAGATATTTGAAGTTTGCGTTTTAACTATTTGGAATCTATTGATGTAGGTATCGATGGCTTTAGATAGCTACTAGATCTTTTATGCTTCTTATAATTCATCGATCTACCTAGACGGTTATAACGTAGCAAGAAATCTTTCAACTGCACTACTTGCATCTCTCTAGGAAAAATGCATATTATAATGCATATCGAAGATAATTTTCATTCCTCTAAGTATCAGATGAAATAAGGGGTCAATGCGTTTAAGTTAGGACAAAGTAGGGGTTTAAATATATTCAGGTTCATTGCGAAAATTATATCGACAAAATTAGTAACATCTGAACAATTCCAACTTCATTGCATATGGCAGAGATACCGATTTTTGGTACAACATTCGTCTGAATGTACTATCGCGGCAAAAAAAAACCGGGGCACACTTGTCTGACGATACGTCGGTTCTAAGAAAATTTCTCTCTTTTGCATCAGGCTTTAAGGTGGATTTGTCAGTTTAGTTAATAAGGTACTTACTTACATAATAGTTTTACTTAAACTGAAAGACAGATTTTCAAGGAGTAACTTTAAAACCTGTGTGGTGCCCCGAGTTTTTTTTTGTCGTGATAGTACATGGACATAAAATGTACACCTGACGGAGGTTATCCACCTATCGTGTAAATTTTGCTCAAATGTTTGTTTACACAAACTGTATGGACGTCCCCTAAATAGGTATATGCTCTATCGCCAAAAATGCTTTTTTTTCTATTTTGTTTTTGTCTTAGCAATGATGTTTGAGTCGTTTATTTTCTGAGTGAGTGGTAGTCTTAGTCTTGTGTAGTTTAATTCTAGTTCTTTACACCCACAGTAAGTGACAGTAAGTTTGACAAGTGTGGCCACACTCTCCCCATTAGAAAAATAACATTTAATAAAACAATATCGAGGCATACTAATTGAAACTAAAAGAAAGGGCCGAGATAATGAACAAAAGTCAACGTGCTAAAGCAGGTATGTCCATTCTTATCAGGGGAGAACTAAGGATCTACTTTTGAGACTATAAGTATTATGTACATGAAAGAATTATTATTACTGCAACTGCAGATCATACATGGAAGCAAAACTGTTATAATTGAAGCGTATGCTTTAACCTACAATGAAGAATTGTCATACGTTTTAGATGACATATAAGGACATCAAAATATTATTCTGGGTTTTTGCAACGATGACAATGTGGTGATCAGATATGGTGAAACTACAGTTAACTAGTCCAAACAAACAATAATTGAACTATGTAAACAATACAATCTAGAGATTTTGAATTCGTATTTTTCGCACAAAGATGTCAACAGATATACATAGAAACTATCTTCACTGCAACAGAAATCTATCATAGATTATATTATAATTATTACGCCAAATGTTGTATTTTATACCTAGAGACTGTAAAGTGAAACGTGGAGTAGATTGTGACTCAGATCACTATTTGGCTATACAAAAAATAACATACCCCCTTGGAAATAATAAAACCTTTAATAAAGGAATGAATAAAGAAAAAGATTTGCAGAAAGAAAGAAAAGTAAAAATACAAGCTATACATCAACCAAGTATTAGAGAACTACGTCGACGCAGACTTGAAGCTGAGGTACATAGAAAAGAAGCCACAGCCAATGTTGAAGAAGAGTACAAGAGTACAGGGAAAGTATAAAAGAAAAATGAGAAGACCTCTTTGATTAACAAAAGAGATGCAAAAAATATAGGAAGAAGAAGCCTATAGAAAATGGATAATGGATAAATCTGTGCTAAACAAAGAAATGTATAAATCAATGAACAGAGAACTAAATAAGAAGAAGAATGAATATAGAAAAAACCAACATCGGGGTACAGAAATGTATTCAGATAGATAATCTTAACGGGAGGACACAAAAGACAGAAATATGGAAATTTATTACATACATGAAAAAGAATCAGATAAACAAGGTTGTAGACAATCTGATTTTAATAACAGAATAGAAAAATCATTTCCATCATCTACTAAAAGAAGAAAATATAATAAACGTGACTACACCAGTAATGCTAAATGAAGGTGTAAATAGACCATCGAACAAGATAAAAAATGGGAGATTTCTAGGTCGAGGAAATATAGAGTAATGTAGAGAACTGTAGAGCTAGTAAGATCAGAAGGACCTTCAACAAAACACTTCACAGATCTGATGAACAACTGTTGACAGCAGTCAAAACCCTGCTAGAATGGAAAACAGCACATTTAGTATCTATCTTCAAAAAAAGGTAATCGCAAAGATCCCAAGTGTTAAAATGCGTAAACTGCATATTCAATAGATTTTGGGAAAATTATGCCTGATAAGGAATAATATTGGTCACAAAATAGGGAAAGACAAAAGTGAATTCACGCCCCGTAGATTCTGCACTGATAGCCTAGAATTACAATTGATGGGAAAGCAAAAAGCTGTGATACAGGAAGTACATTTAACATTAATCAATTTAGAGAAACCGTACGATAAGTAGTGAGATTTGAACTGTGGGAAGCCTCAAGAAATCTAAAACAAACATTTTTCAAGGATTATAATGAAAATGTACAGTGACAACATAGTACAGATTAAAACAGGATTAAAATATTCGATCCCAATTGCAACGACCAAAGGATTGAGACAAGGTTGCAGTATGTCTCCTCTACTATGCAATTTATACGTGCAGGTAGCCCTAACAAACTGGGAAATGCAACGTAATGGATCATGGAATACCAGTGGAAAAAGTTATCTTATTCTCGCTTAACTTTGCGAATGACCACATTGTGTAGGCTCATAATTACCTATGAGGTAGAATTTATGCTTCGACCTCTATACAGTGTGTAGAAAAAGTAAGGCACAAATTCATTTGTGGGGTTATTTCTAATATTTCGGAAGAATGCTCCAACACGTCGATTTTATTTATTTATCAGCAATATTTTAAGCAAAAAATTTTTGTTCCGAATTTCAAGATGGAGTGAGGACGCTATTTTGTAAAAAATATTTAAATACAAAGGGTACTTGTGTAATATATACGTTTAATGTCTAAGTTTCAGGAAATTTCAACTCCCTAAAACAAAATAGGGACCTGTCAAAGTTATTGTTTTTGTTATTGTTCACGGCCGTAGCAGGCCGTGTTATTAAATAAATCACATGCTTCTTGTTGCGTTCGAGTTTTATCACCACAACCAAGCATTAGGAGTATTTCGAATCTTTCTGTTTCAGTTAGCTTCATCATGAAAAACATCGATTAATTCGAAAGTTTGCAATTAATTCTAGTTGACAGTTCTAATGACAAGTGAATGTAGAGTCATGCATTTTAGATTATCCTCGACTAGTAATTTAATAACACGACAATAACATAAGCAATAACTTTGACAGGTCGCCATTTTGTTTTGGGGAGATGGAATTCCCTGAAAGTTGGACATTAAACGTTCATCAGTGAGAGCTTCAAAATGAGCTGCTACACAAGTACCCTTTGTATTTAAATATTTTTTTACAAAATGGTGTTCTGACGCCATCTTGAAATTTGGAACAAAAATTTTTTGCTTAAAATATTGCTGATAAATAAATAAAATCGACGTGTTCGAGCATTCTACCAAAAAATTAAAAATAAATGAATTTGTGCCTTACTTTTTTTACACACTGTATAACAAATATAAAAAATAAGAGTTAAGAGTTACTTTTAAAAAGACAGAATATTCGGTAATTAACACCAAGGCTAAGTTTGAAATAATGATTAATGACGATCAAACAGGTTGACAAATTCAAATACCTTGAACCCAGTGGCGTATTTATAAATTCTATCTGGGACGGTCTTGTTTTTAGAAAATATTGTCTAAACATAAAATAATAAACAAAACGGAAAAGTAACAGAATTTTGCTTTGGTGCGACCATGTGACATTTATCTTCTTACTGGGTTGGAGAAACTAGTACTGTTACAAAAGTTTAAAATGTAACATTTTTAGAAACATAAATACAAATCCTTAAACTAATGTATAACTTCCAACAAAAATTTTACATTTCTTTTACCAAGAATTCTGTATTTCTTATTACTCTTTGGGCTTAAATTGACGCGAATGAACTGGAACAAACATAAGTAAAACAGCAAATGCAACTAAGACGGAAAACATTGGGATATCTCAACTCATTGTGGTGGGACAAGAATATAACAAGAAACAATGGTTGAATCTCTACTATGCCATCGAGCGGAACTTTGGACTTGAAACACTGAAATAAAACAGAAGACTGACAGTAGTCGAGATGGACTGCTTAAGACAAAGTGAGAAAATTTCAAGATTAGGCAGAAAGACTGATGATGAAATGAGAACTCGAGGATGCCAATTTGTAGAAAGAATTAAAAGAAAGAGATTAAAACGGTTTCGATACCTGATTAAAAAACCCATGACCTCAAAGGATCTTTAAATGGATATAACCTGAAAGAAGGAACAAAGGAAGACCACAGCGTTTGTGAAATAAAGGCATTAGACGCACTATGGAAGACTGAATGGTCCTTAAACAGAGCCTTGGAAGAGAAGGACGGGAAGGCGGTTATCAACTGTATACGGCTCTCTAAATATATGATATATGGATTGTATAATATTTAACTATAATGTATAGTTAAATTTAATGTATTGGCTTATTGGGTTTTGATAAAGTGGATTTGAATTGAAATTTGACTTGAACTTAGGACTCTGGTTTTGAAGGGAAATATTCAAAAAATATACGGAAGCCTTTTAGCTAAGCTCTTAATAATACTTTGGTTCTGCAAGATCTGTCCGCTTATGGAAGGTGTCCGCTTATAAGGAGTGTCTGTAATGACTAATGTTTTTATTGTATTTGGAGATTAAGGTAGAGGTAGCGTAATGTTCCAATCTAAATTGCGAAAGTGGAACATCATTCCTGATAAGATTGCTACACTTCTTTCTTACGTTCTTATGGCAGATACACTAGTGGAATTAATTCTGGACACTTTTAATAAAAATTAGCTCTTTTTGATATTTACAAAAAATGTATTTTCTGCTACGCCAAATTGATACTGTAATATAAATATTTCCAAATAGGAAAAATATAAACCTTTTATGTATAATAAAAGATTGTTCTAAACTTATAGTGGGGTTTATTGGTTCAATAAATAAAGACAAAAATTTATAATGTCTCCCACAAATAAAGTTTCAAAAACTTGTGCAAGCATTGACTATCATACTTCCAGACGATCATTTCGTCCTTGTTTGGACTCTTTAGTAGAGAATAATGAAAGTCAATGCTTGCCCACTTCATACTGGTTATATACAGATCAATTTGATTAAGCCATATCCTAACCAGACGGAGAGGCAGAAACTCATCAATTGGGCTCAGGATACAAGGACACTGTGGAACAAGACTGGGGCAAATTTATTTGGAGTGAAAATCAGGATGTTCGGCAGTGACGGGGTGAAGTTTGTTCGGTTTTGACCTAGGGAGGATCTTTTGCCCAAATGTACCGCGGCTACTATGAAGCACCCAGTTAGTGTGATGGTGTGGGACAGCATGATTAGCCATGGTGTAGGACGGCTGACTGTCGTTGAGGGCAATACCAATGCCAAAAAGTATCAAGAAGCACTGCTCGAGGTGAAACGGTTGTCTACAATCAAATTTGTTCGAAGGAGACCCACAAAAGTGCATCTTCCAGCAGGACAAATCGCCATGCCACACCATCAGGATTTGCAAGAAATGGCTCAGTGATTATCACATGACTATCCTGCCTTCGCCAGGTAATAGTCCAGATTTAAATCGTACAAAAAATCTATGGTTAAGGCTAAAAGTGATGGTATCACGAAAAAATCCAAGCAATAAGATAGCTGATAGAGGCCATCATCCAGGCTTGGTGCCACACCTGAAGATCTGCAACGTCTGGTGCACACCGTACCTTGACGAACCGAAGCTGTACTTAAAAACAAATGATATCTAACAAAATATTAATTTTTTGTAGTTTCTTTCGTTGTTTAAATTGTATTTTTTTTTGTCTAGTAAAAGTGTGTCTATAAAATCGTGTTTTTGCTTAATTTCTCGGTACAAATTTGATAAATGAGTGCTTATGATTATATAGTAATAATTATAATAAAACCTACTTTGATAAAAATATAAAGTATAAGTGATTATAACGTAGAAATGATCAATAAATGCAAAATTTTAAAAGTGTCCAGAATTAATTCCACTAGTGTATGCTATGTCTTAAGGCAAAATAGCCTAATTCTTCTTCTTACAAGTAGATCAGCTCCTTGTAGTTGTGTTATTTTTTGAGTCGGTGACCTTTTCGGTGTGGTTTTGAAAGATTTGTCTTGCATCAATGAAAACCAAAAGAAATATCTACCGTGGTGTGCACTTTAGTGTCTGTCTGTAGTGCACAAGGTAAAGTTTCCAAAAATGAGCAAGTCTAACATAAATTAAGTTAATTAATTAAAAATAAATAAACCTTCAAAATCTAAATTTATGCTAACATAAATTTTCCGTGAAGGTGTCGAAACAAATATAAATCCAATGGTTTAATTAAAATCATGGGTTTCAAGCGGCATCGCCATAATTAAAGTTGCTTTTTCTTAGCAAAAAGCTGATTATAAGTACTGAGTGTATTACATCACGTTTTAGATTTCCAAAATTATGTCGCTTATTCTGCGAATTGTTCATTTATTAAGAGGCTGTAAGTTATAAAATCTTCTCGATCACGAAAAAAGTTTATCTAATTTGATTTTTATTTAGGGATAGAATAAATCTTCTTGAACGGTCGCCTCTGTCAACTGGACAACTTTGTGGATACCACAACGGAAGCACTTATCTCTTCCTACAAAACGTAAATTGCGCTATTGAAATATAGTAGTTGGTCTTCAAGTCAAAGTCAATAATGTAATAGATGTGATAACAGAATTTGGGTTAAGACAAATTATTACTGCGCAGAAATGCACTACACACAGAAACAAATGTTTACACAGAGTGACTTTTGTACAACGCAAGATCTAGATACGATTTTAAGAAATTTGTTGCCTCATTATGCAATTCAATCCAATGGTGTTTAAAATCTGTAAAGTGGTAATTGTGATAGAACCACAGAACTGGCATAACAACTATCTGTCTATCAAGGCAATTAAGACTAAAACTATTAGTTGGGTAAGAAAGATCAATATACGGTAAGAAATTCAAACATTCATGGGAACGTTCCAATTTGTAACCTGAAAAAACTGAGATTAAAGAAACCTTTTCCGAAAAGAAGAAGAGTTCCAGGCAAGTTTACGGTCCAGGATGCCGTAACCATAAGTATAAAATAATGACTGAAACACCGTAATCTATAACGTAGCATCGATCAAGGCCGTACAAAAGGCAGATTTTGGGGTCTACGCCCCCACTCCGGGATCAGTTTATCCAACTTGCATTTTTTAGGATTTTGACCAATATGCTACTGCAACCATTACTAAAAGTATAGTGGTTTAATCCCCCCTCCCTAGAAAATAAGTTCTGTGTATGGCATTGGTATCAATAAACATACTTTATTCTCACTTTTAGCAACTATCAACAAATGTATATATTCCCATATTTGTTAGATTTTCTAAAAACATTGCAACAACATTAACAGAACTGATGCACTCATAATTTCAGCTTTATCGTATAAAACGATAAATTTGCATTAAATGCATACTTACTTGCTTTTCTGTGCTTTAATTATTAAACTTGCACTTACAAGTCTCCAGATTTTGGCTTATATGAATAATACGGGTTATCTCTCTATTTTAAGACTATGAACAACCCATAAGTACAGTAGATTCTGTTGTAACGAGATAGCTATGTTTCGAAATAAGTCTACGTTATACTAATCTGAGTTCTAAGAATAACAGGACTTATAGGCAAAATAGGGTTAGGTGCAGATCTAAAAAATATTATTTGTTGCAATTGTAGCTAAGCTATTTACTTAACTTAATACGAGTTCTAATCCGAATGCTTAACGTAGCAATTTTGAGGTCATTGTCGCAGTTCATGTTGCCTATTATTTTGTTCTTAAGTGATCAATAAAAATCTAAAATACAGAAATTCCAAATTGAAAACTTTTGATAAAAAGTGCAAGAATTATTCTTTTCTAAAGGATCAAGCATCAAATTTTTTAATATTTCCAGGAGCGGTATTAACGCTAACACGACTGATAAATGATGTGGTTTGATGACTGGGGTTTGGGAGAGATTTAAGTACAGCTGTGGGCTGTTGGAAGACGACGCTTGACTGTGGGCCACCACAGGTAGCTTGGTAAAGGAGTAAGCCTAATCTCACAAGGTTAGTTAGTACAGTGTTTAATTTTACTAAACTTTAGTTTTCTCTAATTTATATTAATTAAATATTTGTACAACTACAACCAGTAAAGTGCAGGACACTCTTCTTGTATGGAGACTGTCAATATTTATGTTAGTGGTATCCTGAGAATAATATTATTCATTTTAAATCACATTGTTTATTCTGTTTTCAGTGAATCACTAATAACGATCTAAAAACAAAGAACTTCAAGCTGAATGTTTACTTTTAATAAGTTTGTTATTTGGTTGTTCTCAAAGGAGTGGCAAACTGTTAAGTATAACTGAACCGACATAACTCTAACGCCGGCCCTAAGATGATACTTAGTAGACAATAGCATCAGAATCTCATCCTTGTAAGAAAGTAAATCTTAGTTGAAGGCTATATGATATTTCATGCATAAATAGAGACTCAAGTTTTGTAAGTAATTAGAGAAATTTTCAAGGTTGTTCTGTTACTTTTAGTAATCCTCGCATTAAAGCTAATTAGCGTTTTTTTTAAATAGTACTGATTAAGTCGTGAGTAAATCTTTCAAACATAACTAGGTATTAAGTATGATCAGACTAATTATCAAATACACATATAGACCGGACCGAGTGCTCTGCCAATTAAGCTAGCAAATTCTTTTTTAAGCAAAAGCTAAAATTTCTGGATGTGCATAGTTGTTGACGTCTGTTTGTCACACAATTAATTCAACAACTTATACACACAATTCGAGCTTCTGTAGGTTAGATTCCCAAGCGAATTCTAACTTTGCTATATGTCTATTTGTTAATTACTTTGATAATACTTTAATATGTAATTAATTTTTGTAATTGATTTAACCAACATTTGGAGATTTAAAGCAACAAAAAACAATTACCTTTTTGGGAATTATCGTACCAGCCATCAATCTTTCGTGGCCCTCATTGTGAAATTTATCATCATTTTGTTCTTAATTACAGCAAAACACGACGTACTTATTTCACCTGCTTCACAAAGAAATTTGTAATTTTTTGAAAAAATAAAATATTATTAATTTATGTTCTGGGAATGTAATTGCGTGATTCGTACAGTTTTAGTCTCGTACACGCTATTCGTAACGCAGTGATAACAATCAACAAAAGCCGGTTGCACTTCAAATGCAGTTTCATAAATTTAACGAAATGTACCTATAATTTACTCGATCAGACTGCAAGATAAAATTTTTGGGTGCATAATTCCTTTTTATGCTTCCTCTCCTCTATTATAAAATTATTTTTAATCATTTCAGTTGACCGTTTTTGCTTTCGTTTATTAACTTAATTGTGCCCTAAAACAGAATCGCATCATCGGCAGTATAGAAAAGGTAAATTCGTCAAATTACACCCGAAGTGGATTTACTTCCAACAGGAATTTCCTGTTTAAGTAAGGCCTAGATTTTGTCTGATGCGAATCAGTTAATTTCGTTTTGGTTTTCTTTGATGGTGCTCGTGGGGAAGTTTGCAGAATGTGCAGGAAGCGGTGATCGCAGCGACAGCTGCAGTTTCGGAAGCGCCTCGTCCACTTCCTGTTTGTCCACTCCAAATGTAACTTTAACTTCAGCACTCTCGAACGCAACCATGCGTTAACCCTTTCCTTAATCGAATAAAGAAAGTTTCAGATTTACAATTTCGCGTTGTCGAGCACAAAAGGGAGATGAAATATGGACGAAATATTAATCGAGTGAATAATTAAAGTACCTTCGGGCATTTAAAGTCAAGTAGGTCATCCTTAGGGAGAACGCGCAATATCTAAATTATCTAATATGAGGGAGGTTTATGAAACCCTTCAAATTGTGAAGGCGCATTTCGAGGAAGCTGTATAAAATAGAGCAGGTACTAGTTATTTGTAGGGGTGGTGACAGTGCGTGTGCGTTGTTAATTAACCAGCCTCGCTTATCGATCAGTTCTCGACGTTCAAATCTCATACCTGTCCTCCCTAATTCAGATCTCAAATTAATGACCATCAAAGGTTTTTTCCATATAGACAATAAAAACGGTCGTCGTTCCCGCTACCCACCTCATCTTTCAGAAGCAAACGATTGCAATAAAAATGCAGCACTAACTGTTGTGATAGCAACTGAGTTTACGACGCCCTTAGCACTTTTTATTATTCTTTTCCTTGGTTTTTACTTTCAGCGGCGCTGGATCTTTTATGAGTAACTTCCACTAAAATACAAATAAAAAAACGTTAAGCATCTCCAATCTCTTTTGAAAGCTAGAAATCGAGGTGGCCGGACCTCCTCTACGTGTTATTTGATTTATCGGGTGCGGTTTCTTCACCTCCCCAATATCTTAATAGAAAACCACCCTTTCCATCTCCTACTGTCGTCTACACAAAACCAACTTTCTTTACTTTGAGGTACTCTACGCGTTTACATTTCGAGGGAAAGCGCTTTAGGTTATTTAGTTTTAGCTAATTTATTTACTAAACTCAATTTGTTGGCCGCTAATTTTGTAATTTCACATCTCTGAAAGGTTCATTCGATTACGAGCGACGCGCAACCACTACCTTTATAGTAAAAGGGTAAAACTTTTAACAGGTTTTTTTTCTTTTATTTTGGAAATAGACTTGTGGTATAAATACCAGATAGTCAAATATTAGTATGTGGAAGACTTCATCGTATATTACATTTCCAGACTGGCCGCTTCCTAAAACTGAAAACTGTCGTAAAAAGCAACCCCCGTACCCTCGCTTACGTACATATAATAGGAATTATGTTCATTTAATTACGTTGCTATTTCGGAGTCGTGGTCCTGAACTCGTAAAATATTTTCATTATGACTACTAAACGACGTGTAACTCTAATATTGCATTCATACCGAATACTACGGTGAATACGTCCATGCACTTTTTCGGCATTTTGTCCTGCTTGTATCGTAAAATCGTTGTTTTATTAATAAAATTCTTGCCTGTCGTAGAAAAGAATCATAACACAACAAAAGTATGAGATATACTTAAAGGCGAGTTTGAAAGAAATACTTATTTTCTTTTTTTTTACATCATTGAGTGCTTACAGTCTGGCTGTATGTCGTGATATTAAACAGTTTCGTTTTAAAGCAACTGATATTATTAGCTACATACGTACTTTATTGTTTTTTTTTTCGTAATGGATGATAAAAATCATGTTTTGAAAATTCTTGATTTTTTTTTTAAAAAAATTAATTTCTTGCTACATAAAAACTTTAATTAACTGTACGATTTGAACATTTGTGTGCTCTGTAAAAAGAAATAAAATATATCAAAAATTAAATTGAAAGCTAAGAAAAATATAAGTAATTATAATTATTATATAAAAATTAAGTCTTTCCAATCTTTCAAAATTAACAGCTCAGTTTAATTGTTTTATTTACGTATACAGCGTGTAAGAAAAGTAATGTACAAATTCATTTATTTTTACTTTTTATGAAAAACACTCGAACAGGCCGATTCAGAAACATTACGAGCCATGATTTCTGTTTCAAATTTCAAGATGGCGACAAGAAGCCATTTTGAAAAAGAAATCTAAATGCAAAATAATTTTTATTTATGTTACAACAATAGTTTTACACACGTCACAGTAAATAAACTAATACTTACATACAAATATATCACAGTGCATAAATTCCTCAGTAGGATAAAATGCCTTTCTAATAGTAGTCTTTAACCTCGGCTTTAAGACTTGTTAATGGCAGTCTGATTCTACTAACTGTAAGACAGTAATTGACACCATTGCGACTGTTTGTCAGTCTAAGGTACCCTATTCGAATATTTTCGCCATCTCGAGTGAAGTGGTCGAGAAACAAAAGATTGATAGTGTCTAACATGAATTAATGTTAAAATCTTTACACTAATAAATTTATTTTTAACATTATAGCTTCTATAGGATGATCCCATAAAAATTCTTACAGCTTGTAATTTTAAGATTCTTTTGGAATGATACGAGTGGTCCCAACAAATCAAAGCATAATCCATTACTAAAGTAAAAAGAAAATGATAAACCTTTAATAATACCTCTTGATAAACATTATATATAAACTCCGAAAACGATAAAGGCTTTTTGATCATTTGATAGCTAAATAATCGACATGAACATTTCAGTTCAATTCAGAAAGGAACTAGAAATACTCCTAAGAATCTGACAGAGAGTGCATTTTATATACCATTCGTATGTCTGTTCGTAAATATAAGTATGTGGGTTTTCGAACTATTTAGCATTAGTCTATTTGCAAGGAACCAGTTTCCTACCTGCTAGCCTCTAGTTCAGCTAATAAGATAGATCTTATTTATTAATTCTGGTTGCGAATATTGTTTCTCATATCGTTTATAAATATTAGGAACAACATAGGACTCGTTTCTTATAATCTGCTTGAAATCTGAGAGTTCATCATCTACATATGTGCACTGAAATCTATTGGAAAGATGCGACAGTAAAAGATTAACACTCGATAAGTCGAAGTCATAATAAATCAATTTATCCGTTATGATGTCTGAGAACACACAGTCAAATACATCGTACAAAACAGCTGCTACAAATGAACCTTCTTCCAAACCATCAACGATTATTTTATTAAAATGGTTAATTGCTGTAGTAGTGGATCTATTGCTCCGAAAACCAAACTGATTAGCATTAAACAAATTATTCCCTTCAAAATACAAACACATTTATTTGTTTTCCTAAAACCGTTTCAGTAATTTTGGATAAAGTAGGCAGTATACAGATAGGCCTAAAATTATTAGGTTCCTTGGCAGATTCGCTTTTGAGGATATGTACAACTTTAACAAGCTTTGGTCCTGTAGGAAAGATACTGTGCTTTATAATTTTTCAGATTTTGTACGATATCTCTGATTTCAACTTGACTAATCTTTCTAAAACTGAAACGTTTCAGTAAATTTAAATTACCTTAGTTTGACGGTGGCAAGTTAGCAACAATTTCATTTTTTATATTAACAAAGAAGTCATTGAATCTTGCTCACAGAATTTTCATTTTTATCCTTGTTGTTGAAACTATTTACAACTCTCCCGCATGCTTTGGTCGGATTATTGTTTATTTTAATACAGTTACGATAATGCTATATTTTGTGCATATTAATTTCTTGTTTATTTTTAATTTTAAAATTATTAATAGCTTTTTTAGTAACGAGATGAGGAAAATTCTCATGCATTTCAATTGAAAATTTCAAAAAGTTACGCATATTGCTTAATTTAGAAGCCAGACAAATGGACAAGTTTTCCAATTTGTCATACGAAACAGACTTTTCAGGGAAAGATATAAAGATATAAAATGCGGGCCTATTACAATTATTTTTGCTTTTCTTTCTCGAGAAAGCTTCCCCCTTTTTCAATTCGTAACAACTAGCGCCTCCATAAACTGACAACAATCGAATTTACTTTTAATTAAAAATTGATAAAAAAAAAGTGATATCAATAAAATAGGAAAATAGGAAAGATTGCACATTTTAATTTCTATTTAATTTTTTCCAATTTTAAAAATTTATTTTAAAATCATCTAGATGCATGATTCTACATTCAGATGTCATTAGAACTGTCAATAGCAAGTGACTGCAAGATTTTCGAACTATTTAACGACATATTTCATAATGAAACTAAATGAAAAGAAAGTACTAATCGAAATATTCCGAGAGTTTTGGGTGGATGAAACGTTCTGAAACTTGGGCATTATAACATATTCAGTGAGGGCTTCAAAATGAGGTGTCACACTATCACCTAAGTCGTTTTTTCAAAATTGTTTCCTGTCTTCATTTTAAAATTAGAAACAGGGTTCCGATAAACAGAGAAAACCGACGTTTTTCATAAAAAGTAGATATTAATCAGTGCGTTACTTTTTCTACACACTGTATAAAGCATGCAGTATGATGTCTGTATCCAATAAAATGGTATGTTAGTTTAATTTCCTGTTTAAAAATAATCGTCCAGTACATTGCAACACTTAACTTGAAAGTTTGATAATTTAAGTATTACATCGGTATCGTTCAAGTAACCCCAACAATTACGGTATTGACTATTATTTAATTTAATAGCAACAAATTCATACGAGTATATCTACTTTATGTGTTAGCAAGGACGGAATAGAATTTTTCAATAATTCCAAGAACAATTATTGCCGAGTCTGTAAGAAGATTCTCCATTTTTCTTGGAGTATATTATTCAGACTTTTTGGTTAGCATTTCTAAAAGCAAATAGAAAATATTTAGCATTTTCTGATAGAAAGGTTAAGAAGGAAAACAACGCTTTAACGCTGTCTGATGGTGGTGCACTGCCACAAATCAGAACCAGTGTGCCGACGCAAGGAGTTCTCAGAGAAAGTACAATGAAACATACTAGATATAGCTCTTCTATTAATGGGAAACTTTTGATTTATGTGTGGGCTTTCAAAAAAGGCGTGCCTAATTTCAAACTCTATTATTTATATGGCATGGTACAGTGTAGAACAGCCAGTATTTATTGTGAAGCGGTTTCATAAATTTGAAAGTGTAGTACGTATTCAATTACTGACCACATTTTAACGTTAGAAATGCAATCGTGACTCCTACCGTCCTACATTATGCAAAAACTTCTACTGAACAAACTCGTCAACATTAACATTTGAACCGATTTCGACGTGAGGTAAAAAGGAATTAGAGTGCGCAAGGCCGGCGGAAAGCATATGGTGAATATGGAGCACTCCATACATGAGATTTTTTTGAGTATGGAATTCCATAGCTGAGAATTTCATATTTTAATTATCAGTTTTTGTCGATTAACATATACAGGGTGTTTACTAAACAATCGGCAAAAATTTAGGGGGCTGTTTCTTGGGTTATTTTAAGAGTTTTTTTTTGTCCTTGAACGATTTTTGGAAAGACGCTTTGTGTCAAAGATACAGGGCAATAAGAGTAAAGTAACACTACGGTGTACTGCACTGGGCCTACGGAGGACAAGAAACGTCCAGAAATATGTTTCCAGTTGTCATTTTCTCTCTTTGGAAGTTGTCAAAATTGACTACGTCGCGTATTTTCATTTGATACTTAAACTTTCTAATATGAATGACTGTACGAACGCCGAGATAACAGATATGCATTGTATGTATGGACTTGCCAATGTACAGTGAACGATTTCCAATTGTCATGTTCCTGATAGAAAAACTTTCCAAAGTCTTCACGAAACAAGCACATTTAAACGAAATAAAGGACCAGGAAGGCCAACAGCAGTGACAACGGTAGAAGTGGAAAAAATGTGCTGAACATGGTAGAGGAGGGTACATCTATCAGAAAAAATAGCAAATGCTTTGAATGTGAGTAATAAGAGTGTGTGGAGAATTTTGAAGCAAAACGGCTTGAATCCATACCACGTTCAGCGCGTTCAAGCACTTATTCCAGTTGATTTTCCTCAACGTATTGCATTTTGTCAATGGCTTCTGCAAACTTTGGTTCAAATCCCTCCACTACTGGCGCTAATTCTTTTTACTGATGAAGCAGATTTCTCCAGAATTGCAATTAGAAACTTCCATAATAACCATGTGTAGGCTGATAAAAACCAACGTGCGGTACTTGAAGATCGTTTTCAATATCAATTTTTATTAAACATTTGGATTGGAATTGTGGGTGACTGGCTAACTGGACCGGTATTTTTACACGCAAGACTTACCAGTGAGGTGTATCAAAAGTTTTTGGAAAAACTACTGCCTTGGTCCTAAAGGATGTACCATTGGCAGCAAAAAGTGTAATGTGGTTTATGCACGATGGTGCACCAGCACATTGTAGTCTGGTTGTTCGTGAGTTTTTAAACACAACATATAAAGATAGCTGGATTGATCGAGGTAGATCTCACTTATGGCCTGCTCGATCCCCAGATTTAAATCCTTCAGATTTTTATTTATGGGGGTATTTGAAGACATTAGTATATACTATTCCAGTGGAAAATGAATAAGATTTGAGATATCGGGTACTTGAGGGGTGTGATGCAACAAGAAACAACCCCGGTATTTTGGAAAAGTTTAGCAGTCAACAAGGAGAAAATTGGATGCGTGCATCTTAGCTGGTGGTAGTCATTTTCAGCAGTTTTCGTAGATCAAGAATCTTTACATGTAATATGAATAAAATATTGTTTTTTTTTCAAAAATCTTTTCGAAACAAAGCGTCTCCGAAAATCATCTCAGGACAAAAAATCTTAAAATAACCCAAGGAATAACACCCTGAATTTTTGCCGCATGTTTAGTAAACACCCTGTGTATTATTTATTTCTATTTTATTATTTAATGTATATTTATCCATTATTTATAAATGATACACAATAAAAGAACTTTTTAAACGTTTAAATCGCTTTTCTGTGCCCGCGCGCCTGCTTGGTTTACATGTGTATAACGACCTTTTCTTGCACTCCATACTTCGGAAAATCATGTTCCGCCGGCCCTGAGAGTGCGTAATCACATCCTGTTATTCTGCAGACAAAGTACTGTTTTCAGCAATCTTTGTAATTAAAGTTTGCATTGAAATCACTCATTAACTCTCTATATTGGAAATTGTTTGTCAAATCATGTTTGCACCCTAATTACTAGAAGCTTTTGTATATGATCTTGTAGGGAGCACATTACTAACAGAGACCGTGAAAATTGTTGTTTGATAGTAAATCTGTTGAAGACAGTAGTACTAAGTTGGAAATTCTGCATAAAGATACTTCAAAACTGATGTTCCATTAAAAGCAAAGCAACAAATAAAAGTTAACATCTAAGATCGAAAAGTAAAACTTAATTCTAATAGATTAAAGTCATGGGACATCTATTGTCATTAAGATAACGGGTATAATGTTGTTTGGAACTTTTTCCGACATATCCTGAAGTTGATAGACATTACATATAGAACCTTAATAGAAATCGTTTGTAAAACTTTAAAATAATGTTTTATTGGGAAAATGCCAAAACACATCAATTTTCTATTTTAACTGTCCATATTTTGATGATATTAAGACTGAGGTGACTCAAACTAGTTTGAAATGTATTTGTGATGCAAGGAAAGTAGATTTACTTGAAGATTCGCCAGTGTTTAGCAGATAGCCGACTATAGTTCTATTCTTTTTTGATTCTAGGAACTAAAAGTTGAATTTAATTTCCTTTGATTGTGGATACCGAACGCTGCAACCGTATAGGGAAACTTTTGTTCATAATCTTTCTATTATTTATACTACTTTGGTGGGTAAATGGGGTGATCATGATGTTTGACTCGCCCTGTATTCTACACTTGAAACTTTTACGGTTGAGATGTTTTCAATACAATTTGATATTCTTTCAGGCGCATACTAAAAAATATTGTAGTTTTCATCTCCATATTTCTTTTCAAGCAAAAGATTGCAAAACCCAAATGAGATTTGACTTCTGTATAAAGAAATTAATTTTTAGAAATTAAATCAATGCGGCGTAGTGTATTCCAAAGGCATTTTATATTTCCAAGTTTTCCATACTTAATAAAGGCGACTTATTCTTTTTTAGTGGTTTCCCATTTTTGATATAATAATGGTCTTTGTGAAAATGTGTTTTCTTAGAGGCTATTCGTCAGCGTATCTAACAACGGACACATGTTTGCCTTCACCATTCAAACACCGGATGTTCCTTTATATTTCGTATTAAAAAAAAATCGCGAATTACTTTCGTTTCACCGAATTTAACGCATCCCTGTGGCGTGATACGTGTACTTACCTATTCCTGTCCTTTTTTTCTACATTTCGCGGAGTATTTTTAAAAACGGTGGTCGTGAAGAAAAATTATGCACAGGGGAGTAACGATATTTCTTTTACCAAAAATAAAATAAAAAGAATGACTGGAATATACATCAGGATTTAAGATTTACGGTTCGGTAATAATACATGTTTATGTTGTAATGTTTTTATGAATATGGGATGTTGCTTCTTTCTATATATTATCTTTTCAAACCCAAGGCGTTTAAGAAGCGATCGATCTCTAATGGTTTATGCGGGAAAAACCGCGTTACTCTTTTTCATACACGAGACTGGCGAGTATAAAGAGATAAAAATGAGAAAATTGAAAAAGCGCAAAACAAATATTTAGAATCGATTTATCTACTTATGAAATACATGGCTGTTAGAAGGGTTACATACGTACGTATAATAAGAGTGTTTCTTTTTGGGGTATAGTTAAAATAGTATTTAATTAATTTTATGTGATTCTCAGATTGCAAGCTATTGGGTTCCATGTGTATGTATATAAAATCCACGCTGTAAAAGATTTACAGTTAGCACATGAATTCTCCTCTTTTACGAGCAACCCAAATGTTATATACTTTAATAGGTTTGAGAGCTATTCTCTCCCTATCTTTTCACATACACATCTTTCACTCTATGTGATAAAATTAAAAGCCAGAACAATTTTACTTTAATTGAAAAAGTAGAAGGGCACTACAATCGAACTAAAGTTTTCCCATTTGAATAGTAATCGAGTTCTTTTTTATGTCGGACAGTTAACAGTAAAATATCTTTATGTTGATACTTTTGGTATGATTATGCTTTGACAATTTATTATGATAGACATAATCGGTAGCTACTGATATGATTTCAAATTACTATTAGATACACTCATTTTCAAAAATCCCTTACAACCAGAATAAGCAGTGTATGTGATATTGCATTAATGTGAAGCAAACTTTTTGGTTTGTCGTTTACCTAGTTATGTTATAATAATTGATGTTCAGGTAAACATTTTAATTCTAGTAAATTAATCGTTCATTAACGATTTAATTCTAACCACAATGTATCCTGTTTACACCACCGTATATTAGCGTACCGTAAGGTTTTTTGAAGATGAGTGTGTTTTAACTAAACTTCTTTATTTAATACGAAAGTTTCTTATTTTAATTAGGAAAACATTTTACTGTAACTAGATGGAATTGAGAAAACTCTTAAGGTAAACGTTTTTCGAGAAAAAGAGCTTCACTATCATTAAACAAAAGATTGACTGCAAAGTAAGCTTTGCATAAGTAAATAAGATAAAACAAGAAAAAAACCATTTTTGGAATGGTACAGTCGGGTCAGATCTACTAATTAAGCTTACAATTCCTCGAATGAAATTACTGAATTAGCGTTTATTTACATTAAACATTGGAATTTCATTGAATTAATTTGCCCATCAATATGGATAAGATGAAATCATCTGACGGACTACTTTTGGGAGCTTAAATGAAAGGAAAAATTTAGACACTGTTCGATTTAGGGCTAGCGAAAAGACGTGGGTACGTTTATCACACGAAGGCGTAGCAATTCTGCCATAGGTGGTCGATCCTGGTTCGATTAGCCCTGGCAGATATGCCTTTTCATGGGAACTTTCTTTTGGAAAATCTTGGAGCCAAGATAATAAAAGGGAACACATTGTCCAAAGACAGAATAACAAAAATGGAAAAGAATGTTACCTTAGCTACTAATCTAAACTTACTGGAAAATATTGGAATTTCAGTTGTTGTTAGGTAACGCAATCTGATATAAATGAAATACGATTTTTTAAAATAAAGTTAATAAACTAATTAAATTTGTTTAAATTAGGTACTAAATCAAATACGATCTGTTCAATCCGAGTTTAAATCTACTACTGACTCCCACAGAAAATTAAATGAGTTTGCTTATTGTTTATCTTGTTAGAAACTGTAATATCATTTCTTTGCATTGTGGTAAAGTATGGTAGTCTGACACTCGGTTGCACAAAAATAATTTGATCATTGATCAAGTTGATCAGTTTATTAGCAGATCTGATTGTATAAGTCTGAATATTTTACTACGCCTGATTGGTTAATCAATTGATAAAGCGGTTGATCAATCGATCAAGCATTTAACAAAGCTTGGTGCAACCCGGCCTGAATCTTATTTTCAGACTCAATAGATGGTTCATGTTAAAAGACATATGAAGAGGACAACAGTGATAATGATGCTGCTGGAGATTTGTGAATGGTGTAGCACAAAATCAGTGTTGTAATGTATCTAGTTACATGTATCTAGATACAGTATCTAGATACTTTTGGTGTATCTAAGAGAGCAACTAGTTACTTTACCCAATTTAGTATCGGTATCTGTAACTAGTTACGTTTTTTGTGTATCTGGTAAAAGAGGCGTACGATAGGGGCAAGTGATTGGTTGACCCTTCCCAAATTCTACGCCACTGGCGGAATTGCCATTTTAGCACAATTTTTCGACTCTCCAACACTTTCTATGTAAATAACATACTCTTCATTCATAGCGATATAGTCATTATTTTTCGAGATATTCAAAGTTGAAAATGAAGTGGCACAATTATTTTGATTTTAATGTGTATTAATTATGTCGGTGTTTTTGGGTCATAGGATTGCCTTTATTACGCAAATGAAACTTTAATCCCTATTAGCAACAAGAAGATAATGTTATTTATTAAAATTTCTTGAAACGAATAGTTTTTAAATTTTTAAATAAAACACCCTGTAACTCAGTAAGGAGCCACATTTTATCCAAGTGATTTGGGATAAATCTTAATATTTTAAGCTCAGGATTCTCTAGTTAAAATATTTCCAATTATTAATGAAACACCCTGTACAACATTTCAGGAACATGACTGGAATTTTTGCGCTGTATGGGGTGTCATAAGCATAGAATAGTCTAAAATTAAATAAATCTTATGCTAGAATTTGTAAATGGGTTTCTTCGCTTCTAGGTATAACGTTAACAATAACAATAATGTATCTTAGTGGATATCTAGATATATTCTTTTCAGTAATTGTATCTATATCTAGTTACTCAACAAAGAAAGTATCTGTATCTGTATCTGTATCTAGATACAAATTCCGCTCAGTATCTGTATCTGTAACTAGATATTAAAAAAAATGAATCTGTTACAACACTGCTCAAATTTCAATAAACCTTTGATTTGATTGTCATATTCTCCTTCCTGATTTATTATAGCATCAAGTTGGTCGAATGCTTTTATGGCTGAATCTTCTTTTATTCTGTTGGTCATATACTCTTCGACTGTTGTGTTGATTATTACTGCGACAGAGTTTGGTAATCCTTTTAGAATGGCAATTGGTGATTGGATGCTTTTATGAAGTTTTTAAATTATTTGTTAAGCCCATCCATATCTTGCTACACTACTCGGAATAAGAGTATCAGCTATTTTCTAAGCCTATCGCTTATTACTTCTTCCAGTTGCAATTTCTCGATCTTTAGTTTGTCAAACGTAAGCTGAGTTCGAAAAATGATTCCATCGTTTTAAACCATTCCAATATTTTCGGTGGCGGATACTGAATTGTGTATTATTTACGCAAATGTGGTTACAATCATATTTTGATGAGGAATGTAAGTGCATCAGCAGATTCCAAACTATACACAAGAAACATGATAAAGATGATTTGATAGTAGAAGCGAAAATGGCGCTAGGCTCGATGTTGATGTTAGCAGTTTTATTGAATGCTTTTACTAAAATTCAACTAAATTCTTTGGTTTTGTGTAGACGATTCAAGATTATTTTACTGACGTTCTTAGTTTTTAAATATGGCATCCATGTCTAGGTTTTGCACGCATGGGAACGACTCAGTTATTAAGAACGCTGTATTATCGGAGCTCGTAAGGCTGTGTTAATGCCCAACTTTTTAAGTATGCGAGTATAAGACTGTCATATTGTGTCTTTAACTTTCAGCAAATTTATGGCTTTGTTTAACATCGAAATAAAAAATCTTTTGAATTTATGTGAAACAGCCTTTCGATCCCAAAAAAAGATAGAAAGATAATTAATGACTAAAGTAAACATACTAAATATGTTATGTGATTATCGTTTCCGGCACCTTCAATAATTCTATTTTAAAACAGGGACTCAAATGTATATCTCAATTACTTGGTATTTTCTCATCGTTTCTTTGAAAGCTGAAGGAAATATATTTTTGCACAAATACTAAGCACGTAAAGCTTAATAACGTTAACGTCACGGTTTTTTGAGATACCTACAAAGACAAGAATAAAAAATGAATTGTTCTCGCCTAAAATCGAGAGTTACCTTTTACATAAAATTGAGCAATTGGAAGATAGGTAGCACTTGAATTTTACAAACTCAGGTTGGAAGATTATCTCGAACAGACCAAAAGTCTTTGAAAGGCAAGTACTTTTTTATTTGGGAACCTTTTATTCCGAATGTTGAAATTTAGTATTATAAACCATTTTAAATAGTAAAGTAATTGTAAAGATAATAAAAGAATTTATTTGTTTTCTCTTGTTGTGAAGACTATAACCTATTTTTCCTCAACTAGCCACAAGCAATGTGGGCAGCATTTTTTTGTAGGAGGTACTTTTTACGTGAGACAATTTTATTTTTCAATTCTTTTCTTTAAATTAACTTAAGCTAACTCTAAGTTAATTTGTATTACTTAATCAGCAATTAGCTTTAACAACCAACTTACAGTTAAAATAAATAAAAAATAAATATAACAAAACTATTACATTCCCTATCACAATATAATTAAATTCTTAAAAATAAAACAACTAAGGACATGACACTATGGTTTCTCTATTGGTTTATTGTTTATATCGTGGCAACTCGTCTCAGCAGTGGCACCGCACAGTCAGTAGACGTTTACGAAACTGTATTGATTTTTCCTTCTAGTAAATTTGAGCACAACTAAGACCATCAACAAGATCTTAGGGTAAGACGAAACAGAAATGTGGAAGGACGGTCTTCTTTGATGTTTTGCAGTTTATTGTAAAATATAGTCTATAGAATTTAGTTTTAAATATTATAATACATTTACTGCTAATTCTCTTCACAGTTGCGTTTAAGAAATTTTTCCATACTGTCTATAGAACATCAACACAGTGATGAAATAGACTTCGACAGTGTCATCGACTAGCAAAAATATCACATTGTAACACATGGGCTGAAAAGTCCCAGGCCTAACAAAGAAAACACGGTTTTTTTTGTTCAAAATTAGCTTTATTCATCAACGTAATTTCCATCAAGAACAACGCAATCATTCCAGCGCCGCTCTAACATTTCAATACCACTTTTGTAGAACGATTTATCTTTTGCCTCAAAATAGGACTCAGTTTCAGCGATAACCTCTTCATTTGAGCGAAATTTCTTACCGGCAAGCATTTTTTTAGGTCTGCGAACAGCCAGTAGTCGCTGGGAGCCAAATCTGGCGAATACGGTGGATGTGGGAGCAATTCGAACTTCAATTCATGTAGTTTTGCCATTGTTTTGATTGACTTGTGACACGGTGCGTTGTCTTGATGAAACAAAATTTTGTTTCTTTGCCATATGCGGTCGTTTCTTTGCAATTTCGGCCTTCAAACTCTCCAATAACGCTATATAATATTCACTGTTGATGGTATTTCCCTTCTCAAGATAGTCGATGAATATTACATCACGCACATCCCAAAATACCAAGGCCATAACCTTTCCAGCCGATTGTTGTGCTTTCGGTCGCTTTGGACGAGGTTCACCAGTTGCTGTCCACTCAGATGACGATCGTTTTGATTCCGGAGTGAAGTGATGGATCCATGTTTCATCCATTGTCACATATCGACGCAAAAATTCCGGTTTGTTACGTTTAAACATGGTCAAACACTGCTCAGAAACATCAACACGTTCTTGTTTTTGGTGAACAGGGAGCAAACGCGGCACCCACTTTGAGCAGAGCTTTCTCATAGTCAAATGCTCATGCAATATAAAGCCAACACGTTCTTTTGATATCTTTACAATGTCAGCTAACTCACGCAACTTCACTTTTCGATCATTCAAAACGATTTTGTGGATCTTTTTGATGTTTTCTGGTGTTACCGCCTCATTTGGACGTCCACTGCGTTCTGCATCATCGGTGTCTCTACGACCACGTTTGAAGTCAGCAAACCAACGTTTTATTGTTGTTTCTGATGGAGCGGAGTCCCCATAACACTTTTCAAGCCATTGCTTCGCTTGAACGGTATTTTTTCCCATCAAGAAGCAGTGTAAAATTAAAACACGAAATTGTTTTTGATCCATTGTTTTGAAAATAACAAAAGTAGCGTCACTCTTAGCACAGTAACTCACAAAATAATGAATAAAATATCATGAAATTTTAACAGCTGTCTTTTGAAGGTTAGTACTAACTGAAAAAGCGGTGAATGCAATAGAACTAGCGCCATCTATTTGTTAGGCCTGGGACTTTTCAGCCCATGTGTTAGAATGTTGGAATTAAGATTTTACTGCAAAAATAGATATAAAAAGATGCCTTAAGTCGGAAAAGTAAATCTTGCTGTAGAGCAAAACACGCGAACACGGTCAATTCATGAATTTTTAGGTATCAATCCCAGATGTTTCTAGTAACACTTGGTAACATTTTAAGCTATAAACCAGCTCTGTAGATTATTGCCTTGCTATTCTACGTGTGATTATTCTTATTTATTATTATCTTATAATTAAATGGTATGTCAAATTTTTCAAAACGCTGTATCTCGTTTTAACAAATCAAGCTGTTCTTTTTTAAATACTATCCCGTAAGTCTTTAGAATAATATGTACTCAAAAAAATGAAAATGGGCTGGTTTCTTTATGGAATGATATGGCGTACGTTTTTACATTATAAGAGTACGTAACACGAACATTACAGTTATTAACCCTTTAGCGTTGCCTGCGCTGCGTAACCTTTAACTGCTTCCACAGTAACAGATTTAATTAGTCGTTACTCATTCTTGTCATCTTGTATTTCTATCAAATAGTTAGACAGAAGTTACTATATTTGTCGTCTCGTCTTGTTTGAAAGCAACAGAACACTATGACGTTTCCTTCTGGAAGCATTCGCAATTTCCAAAATACTAATGAAATAAATATTTTCTTTCAGCTAAAATAAGCTTAATTGAAGCTCGAGAACTCTAAAAACCTTCATTTTATGTATTTTCCTACATAGATATGAAATTTAAACAAATTGTAAACCAGCCCATTGTTTCTTCCGACTTCAGGTGCCTTTTTTTATACAATCGCATCACATAGTGTTTTAATTTAGTTCCTTATACTTATTTTGGCTATTTTTAGTAGTAATTTATTTTTGATGTGTATTGAGAGAAAGACGGTAAGATCAGGGACCGTCCCGTGTGACAAAAACTCTAGCGACTATGCCGCACCGCTAGCTATAAGCAAAAGATCAACTTTGTAGCAAGTTGCTCTAAAAAAAATATTCTGGAAAAATTGTAACCTTGTAAACAAGCCAATTTTGCCGTATCTCTCTCTACCTAACACATTTAGTACGTCTAAAAAACTATGCTTTTTAAAAATTAAAAAATGTATTTTTGTGCTCTTGAAGCTATACGCAAACAACCTCCAAAAATTCGTCACAATCAAAAATGATGGACAACCAAAATTTTTACTGATTATAAGTGGAATGACCATAACAAAAACTAGTTTCTCAAAATAAAAATTCGGATATACTAGACAACATTCATGAGTAGAAAACGTAAAATACATAATTAGACATAAAACAGCTGCTTCATGTCTTGAAGTACATACTTATAGGTACCGTAGCTTTTCAAGTAAATAAACAACTTTAATTAAAACCATGTTACATTAGCCTTTTAACATGCTTGTTTATGTTCTAGACGGGCAACACTTGTAACAGCCCGGTTAGATTTGTTTTCTATACGTCGCGTCTGGGCTGGGAATCCAAACTGAATTAAAAGAAAAATTTAATTTGTTTCCCTCCAAATGATTCATACTATAAAACCGATTCGATATTCTTTCCTATTTTAATTTGGAAAGATGAAAGGCTACATTCATAAATTGAAAAATGTATCAGAAACCAAAAAAAAGAACGAGACAACTCCCTAGAGCAAAAAGCTGCTTTTTCGTTATTAAAAAGTCTGGTACATCAAAAGGGATTTATCTTATATAGGTTTGAATGTTATATGATGATATAAAACTTCTTCTAATCAGATTTTTTATTTCGAGCTTCGTAGATTGGTTATATAAAATGATTAGTGTTCTAAAAATATATAAATATTTCAGTGTTTTACATTTAATTAGATTTAGGTCAGACTCAGAATATTTTTTAGTAATTATAAATGGAGACAGAACAATTTATACGAATTTTTCATCATCCCACATACATACATATGTGTTCAACGAAGCAAAACCACAAATGAAGTAATAGACAATAAATTAAAATATTACGTTAGGTGTTACTACTTCTGTGTGTCATAATTAATATCGTAGACTAGAATGTTTCACGTTTTTTGAACATGAACAATCGATAAAGTAAATGCATCGTTTAATAAAGCATATTTTCTTGTTAACAGTATCCTATTATTATTTGCAATTCATTACGGTTTTGCCATTAAGTTCATAAATCACGGGTTATTAACATAAATTAATTGAAAATGACATTTCTACTAATAGATTATTTTTTTACAATTTACATATATGTACATAAAGCTATGAAAAAGAGTTGTAAAAAATATTCTAGCACATCGATTTATGATCTACATCTACAGACATTTATGCGTTTTGATTGACCCATCTGAAAGCCTTCGTTTTTCTCTTTTCAACAATACCACCGTTGCCCTTGCAGTTTGACAGAACAAATGGAAAACTAGTAGGCCTAGGTAATATACCTATGGTTATATTTTGTCATGAATACCCAAAACAACGAAGCATATCTGCTGCTTTGAAAACTCATTCAACTACAGTCCGTTTCATAATTATAAAAACACTAACATGTAAGAATAAAAATATTCTAATATTCAACAAAAAAAATCTAATTTATCATTCAGTTAATTTAGATTGCTTCTTTGGCAAGTTCTAACAATCAAGATCAAATTAGGATCACAAAACAAATGAAACATCCGAAGATAAACGTCACACAGGTGTTTCATAACCATAAATATAAGAACAATTGACATTTACTCATATTGTTATACGAATTTCTTAATTTTACACTTTTAAAAAGTAAGTAATTTTACAATTGTAAGAAAACTTTATATTTTTTAACAGAGAATATTGTTATTTAGAAAGAAGGTGGTGATGGCAAGAAGAAAGAAGTTGACTGAAAAAGAAAAGCGTTTAATTATAGAAATTAATGCAAAAGGAAAGTCCATAAGACAAATTGCAATGAAGATTAAGAGATCCCCTTGTGTTGTTTTCAATTATATTAATTTAAAGGAAAATTATGGCAAGAAGAAGAGTACTGGAAGAAAACCAAAGCTTGATAATAAGGCTAAACGCCAAATTTTTAGAAAAATTAGTGATGAAAATATAAGTTTGAATCAATTAAGGGATTCTCTAGCTTTAAATGTGCCTAAAAGCACCGTTTGGAGAGTAGTAAAAAAATATGACACTCTTAAATTTAAAAAAAAGAAATGTAAACCTCCATTGACAGATAAGCATAACGAAGTACGATTAGAATGGGCTAGAAAACATAAGACTTGGAACAAGGAATGGCGTAGACTAATCTGGAGTGATGAAAAAAAGTTTAATCTCGATAGACCCGACGCCGACGGTTATAGATATTACTGGCACGATCTTAGAAAAGAAGAACAAATTCTATCTCGAAGACAACAAGGCGGTGGAGGGATAATGCTTTGGAAGGCATTTTCTTAGATGGTAAAACGAATTTAGCTTTTATTACGAATAAAGTTGACAGTGGTGGAGTAGCAAAGGATACTTGCGGAAAATCTGATACCAAAAGCAACCAAAATAGCTGAAAAAAAGTTTATATTCCAACAAGACAATGCCGCTTGTCATTCATCAGCTTCAACTAACAACTGGTTTAAGGAGAAACGGATTGAAATAAGGCAGTGACCGGCGAGGAGTCCAGATTTAAACCTTATAGAGAATCTATGGGGTTTTCTGGCACACAAAGTATACCAAAATGGGCGTCAATACAACACGGTAGACGAATTAAAGTCTGTCATTCTGAAAACTAGCCAGAATATCAGCAATGACACTCTACACAAATTAATTAATTCGATGAAAAATCGAGTTTACCAAGTAATTAGTAATAAAGGTGGCAGCATTACGTATTAATAATGTTTAATTTTATTTAGAAGGTCAATTAAGTTTCCTTAAATGTAATGTTTTTATAATTGTGAAAGGGTCTAATATCTATATCTTCTTTTTTAAATTTTGTAAGGTTTCAATAAACAAAATTAATACAAAATTTGTTGTTTTCTTAATGAAAAGTGCAGTTTAGAATCCGTTTTACCCTTAAAAAGTTGTTACCACTTTTTTAATTAAGAAGATTTTGGTATTCTTATAAATTTGAAACGGACTCTAATCTTTCTATGTTCTCGTAACATATTGATATTCTTTCACGTGATTCTTAATGTGCTACAAAGCTGGCTAGTAGTTTCTAGTCAGTTAAAATGGCAAGAAAGAGAGATGTAAAGTCATATTTAATGTATGGTATATACACTGTGTTCATTCTAAAAGTGTTCACTCTCAATGATTAATAAATGGGTTGACATGTTTTATTGCGAAAAAAGGGTATATCTATTTTTTAAGGGGTAATCTCGAATTTAGTATCCAATTCTTGATGATGCTTTCTACTTCACCCCCACCACAAATCTTAAAATCAAAACGTTGAAGTTTTGAGTGATACACACCTGATTTTAAATACCCCCAAAAAAAACAACTCAAGTGGGGTGAGATCAGGAGATATGGCCGACCATTCCATTGGACCACGTCTTCCTATACATCTATTAGGAAAGACTTCATCTAGGTATTCTCTAAAACGAAATGAATAATGTGGTGGTGCACCATCCTGTTGATATCCGACATCAAAACATTAAAATTTCAAGTTTAATTATGTAATTATTAAATCCTCCATATCTCTAAAACTACTAATTTTAAATACCACATGTGGGGTATTGCTGAACTCAGAAAAGAATTTACTTTTTACTTCTTTCTAAAACATAAGAGGGTTCCATTAAAAACAAGTCGATGACGTCATAGGTCCCGGCGTAGTAAACTAAAAAATTAAAATTAACTTCCATTATATCCGGAGGAAAAAAATAAAATTGACCTGTCCGAGCTTTTCTTCCAAACAGCGATAATAAAAAAAATATAAATATTATTCTTTACTTTATTTACACACTGTATATTACGAGGCTTGCTGGAAAAAATTCTGCAAATGGTTAAGGATAACAGATACAATTTAGTAAATGGCTTTATTGTTTTTCAAAATATTTGCCCTTAGCATTACTTTTGCATACGCTCAAACCAATTTTCGAAGCATTTTTTCCAATCTGAAGCTGGTACCTTAAAAGCCAGTTACCTAAATGTCTTAACGGTTGGTTCAGGCGAAGAATAGCGCTCACCAGACATCTTGTTTTTGATTGTCGGAAGCAGAAAGAAGTCATTTAGTGCCAAATCAGGCGAATACGGACAATGCGACACTAATCTCACTTTTTCACTGGCTAAAAAGTCGACAGTTTATGAAGCTGTTTTGGCACTTGTATTGTTATGGTGAAGAAGGATGCGACGATTTGGATTGTTTTTTCTCATTTCATGGATGCCTTCCGGCAAACAAATTATTGTGTTCCAATTAGTTCTTCGATCCTCTAAATCTATGGTAGTCATATGTCCAGAAATACAGAAGAAACAAGCGATCATTTAATTTGCAACACTGTATGAACGAACGACGCACCATTTTTGAGTTATACGCGAAAAACCGACAAAATAGACCTTTTCACCACCCCCACTCCCTAAAGCGGCAGGGCTAGGGGCGGGGACTTTTAGTATCTTTGCCTCCTTACTACCCACAACATATTCCTCAAGAGAAGAATTCCTCTACAACCCCCTTTTGGGCATTCATCAACTTTTCTTGAGAAATCACGAAATGTATCCAAAAACTTCAAATTCCTGTAGCCTCTGACCTGTAGAAGATAAATTAGTAACTATAACATATTTCTAAAGGAAACTGAATGCTCTACAACTTTCTGTGTCACGACTTTTCTGTAAAACATAAGGCTGAAGGACAAGTTTGACGAAAAATGTGAGGCAAAAAAAGTTTTTCGAAAATTATCGATTTTGCTGGCGAATATCTCGGAAACTATAACACATAGAAAGAAAATGAATATAAACAGTCTTGTAGGAAATTTAATTATCTTTTATTTTGTAGTGAATACTTCTTACCATACGACGCACCGTTTCGGAGTTATAAGCAAGAAACCAAAAAGAGAGACTTTTCCACCCCCCCTTCCCTCCTGAAGCGACAGGGCTAGGGGCGGGGACTTTTAGTATCTTTGCCTCCTAACTACCCCCAACACATTGCTTAAAAGAAAAATTCTCCCCCTTTCCATGTCCTCTATAACCCCTTCGTTGACTGGACTAACAGTTAAGATGTCTTCTTGGAAATATATTATTCCCATAACCGTTTGATATTGTTTCTGTTATTAGAGGTGTATCTACAGAAATAAACTTTCAGTTAAAGTTAACTAATTATGAAGAAATTCGACCTATAACATACTGAACTAAAGACATAAAAATTACTAAAGATGTTAATTCCGTTTTATATAAACTGACAACATTGCGTTTGTAGGTGTTCTGTCTTGCAATATAACCTAAAATCGAAAAAGCTTAACCATACTCGTACTCTACTATTCAAAAGAAAAGCGTACAACTACTGTAAAGGATTTGGGCAATATTTCGTCAATGTAAACTCGATCTTTATAGCTTGTTACTAATATTTTCTTGGGTTACCGTAGAAACCATTTGAACAGAAATCTAATTTACAACTTTTGAATAGAAAAGTACATTCCGGCCAACTGATGTTCACACTGTTAGAGTAGATGAATCTTCATGGCCAAACCCTCATGCAAAGAAACTGTAAACGCCTAATACTTAGAATTTTTAAAATCAGTAAACTTGAATTTTCAATCTCTTTTCTCCGTGTGACCTACCAACAAGTTCACTGTTAAAGATATCGTAAATAAATTAGGAAATAAATTCTCTACTGGCTTTGATAAAATTCTAATAGTTATAATTAAAACAAATGTTGATCAGTTAGTCTCGCCACTGACGGAAATTTTTAATTGTTCTCTTACAAGCTGTATATTCCCGGACAAACTAAAATTGGCTATTATTAATCCTTCACATAAAAAGGAGAAAAAAATCGACAAAACAAATTATTGACCTATATATCATTAAGAATAAAATATTAAGCAATTGTCAGTTTGGCTTTACGGCCCAGCAAAATACAGCAGCTGTAGTAAGTATGTTTGTAGAGGAAATCGGGTAGTCCCTAGACAATAACACCAAAGCAATTTTTCTAAGACTTTCTGCTGCGTAGATTACGGAATCTTATTAGGCAAGCTCGAGTATTACGGAATAAGGAGAATGGCTTGGTTTCAGCCATACTTATTTAGTAGACAACAGTTGTTTGAAATTAAACGGAGCAGTAACGGCCAGGTACTTACTTATCGATCTGAACCAGCATGTATTAAATTCGGTGTGCCACAAGGAAGTAACCTAGTCCCAATACTGTTTCTGTAATATATTAACAATCTGTCTACTAGCACTAGAGGATGGCAATTTACGCTTTTTGCTGACAACACTAATATATCGACAAAACACGACAATGTAAACGATTCAGAAACTAAAGCAAACATGATAACTAGTAAAATGGTAAACTGATTTAAAGCTAATAGGTTACTTTTAAACTGCGACAAGACAATTAACATTGTATTTCATACAGCGCAAACTACGACAGGAAATATTACAGTTGAAATTGATACTAAAACTACTGCTTCAATGAATACAACAAGATTTGTATAATGTATGGGTTACAATAGATGAATCAGTCAGTTGATTGCCACATATTTACAACGATATATGTTCTGAATACCCTCAGTAAAATAGTTTATTGCCATTATGTTAAAATCATTTACCATGCTTACTTTTGAATGGAATTAAAGTTTGGGGTAGTTTAAAAGATGCTGATGACATCTTTAAACTTCAAAAACGTGTCATAAGAATAATTTGTAATTTAAGACAGTGTGAGTCTTGTAGAACAGCATTTAAAGATAAACAGATTTTGATTATGACTTATACACAATATATATAATTATATGAACCACCTGGACAACTTGATGTACAATTGTCATGACACGCGAACAAAAATTTAACTCAGACTATCAAAGGTACGCAAATCAGCTTTTCAAGAAGATCTGGTTTATCAAGGCATTAGAATCTACACAAATTACCAACATCCATAAAAAAACGCATCATCATTAAACAAATTCAAAATATTATTGAAACAATGACTACAATCCAATCTGTTTTACAGATTACGAATTTCAACTGTATTCATTAGGAGCTCTTTTGTACTTTCCCTATCCCTCAACTAGAGTTCATAGAATCATGAAATTAAAATTTATTTTATATTCAATCCGTGATTCTATCAATTTATTTATTTTTTTCTATTTCGTGAATAACTTTGGAGAAATAAAAATAAATTTGGGAATGCAAAGCATAACCACAACAAACTCCTTTTTGTTACTTTTTTTTTCAAGGTTCAATGGCCATTTTGATCATGTTCCCGAGGTGATATCAAAAAGCTAAAAGTATACGTATCTCTTATTTTTTTGATTTAGAATCGATTGTAATGTAAAAAATAAAATGTCTAAAGATTTTTCAAATTTCGGTGGGCATTTTGACCATATTCCCGAAGAGATATCAAAAAATGAAGACACCACGTCGTCTTTAGTTTCTGATGCAGAATCCAAATCTGAAGTCAAAATTTCAAAATTTAAAAAAAATGCGGACAAACACACAGACTTTGCAAATTCAGTACTAACTACTCCAAAAATCATTATTACAGGCTGATTTATGACGGCAGGGAAAAACCGTATAATAACAAAAAGCTTCAAACAAACTTATGTTCAGAAATCCCTTTTTTGGGAGCTATAGCCTCTCAAAGTTTATTAGATGTTAAATATTTACAACTTTAAAACAATGTGTAGGTACTAATTTAAAGTTGTTTAAAACAAGAAAATGGAACGTCTGAGGTTGGACTCAAAATAAGTGTCCTTAGGTATGAATGCAAGTATGTAACAAATGAAATATAACTATGTCCAGAAAGTAAGTTCATTTTCTATTTTCCGCCGTTGCAGCGATGTAATCGCAGTTCCGCGCATGCGCGGGAATGACCTTGTATCGTTACTAAGCGATTGACACCATTTTGAGTTAGTTATCTGCTGTTATCGTGTCACAGTGCTTGTTTATAATGGCGAAGGTAATTGAAAATTCCGCCGATTGCGAGATTAGATCAGTGATTCGGTTTCTCAATGCGAAAAATTTGAAACCAGTGAACATTCATCAACAGCTCTCTGAGGTGTATGGACAGAATGTAATGAGTTATTCTATGGTTGTCAGATGGGTAAAAAAATTCAACAATGGCCGTGTAAACGTGCACGATGAAGGAAGAAGTGGACGTCCATCATTGGTTAATGATGAACTTGTTCATGCAGTGAATGAAAAAAATAGAGGAAACCGTAAGTTTACGATTTCTCTGCTTTCTAGGGAATTTCCACTAATTTCACGATCTCTTCTTCATGAAATTGTTCATGACAAACTGGGATATCGAAAGCTTTGTGCACGCTTGGTACCGAAAACTCTTACCGAGGATCACAAGAAAAAACGCCTAGGTGCTGCTCTTGAATTTTTGACTCGTTATCACAATGACGGGGACCATTTCCTTAACAATATAGTGACTGGGGACGAGACTTGGGTAGCCTATGAGACACATGAATGGAGGCACACATCGTCACCAGCAAAGACAACATCGAAGCCGAATTTGACAACCCGGAAAATCATGTGCACAGTGTTTTGGGACAGATGTGGTGTTCTTTTAGTGGACTTTCTGCTACGGGGCGAAACAATTACCGCTATTGCTTACTGTGATACGCTAAGGAAACTGCGTCGTGCAATTCAGAATAAGTGCCGTGGATAGCTCACTAGCGGCATTTTGTTGATTCATGACAATGCTCGCCCCCACACTGCAAACCTTACACAGCAACTTTTGACTCAATTTGGATGGGAACAATTTGACCACTCACCGTATAGTCCGGACCTTGCTCCCAGTGACTTCTTCCTGTTTTTAAGCCTAAAATCAAACCTCGCTGGCAAGAAATTCAATGACGACGATGAGATTAAAGAACATGTTGCAACTTGGTTACAGTCACAGGCGTCAACGTTTTATGACGAAGGAATACAAAAATTAGTGCCACGCTACTATAAATGCTTACAAAATGGTGGTAGCTATGTTGACTAATAGTTTTAAGTCTACAGATTCTTTTGCAATAAATTATTTTTCCTAATATACATTTGTTTTATTTTACCAGTAAAAATGAACTTACTTTCTGGACATAGTGATAATTCAACATATAGTAAACTTTGGAGGGCTGTAAGTCCCATAAAAGAAATTTCACGGACACGTATTTATTTAAAGATTTGTTTTCCGACATCATAAATCACAAGCTGCCACTGAAAATGGGGAAAATTCGTTTCTGTGTTCATTTTATATAAGAGCAGAGAGCACTATAAGAATGAATGAATATACCAAAGGACGTTTGAAACCCCCACCTCACCTACCCCATACGCACGCCTACGGAACTGGTCACAACTTTGTTCAACTTAAAACAAAGTGGGAAATTCAGTGCTCCTACTCGAACTTCTCGATTTTGGGCACTAAGGCCCAGACAGTTTTTTTTTTTGGTTGGTCTCCACTATTCTACCGGAGAGGAGGACATGATAGTGTATAGTTCCTATTGGGCACCAACAGACTGATATATTTTAGAACCATCGGAATGGGTGTGATAGTTTTCAAGATATGATAAAACTTAGTATATTCTTGATTGACTTTCAGACTTTGACGTCACTAAACTCCCAAGCTGCTGCTGCCAGACTTTCATTTTATTGATGTACCTTACGATTTCATGACAATATTTTACAATAAGAGATTTCGTTGTTGAAATCACGTAAGCTTTTGGTTCAGAATGTTTACAAATATGGGCACACACACGAAATAAACGACGAGAAACGAATGCCCGCTACGAGTCTAAACTTTTTTCTACTGGCATATCACAGGTTTCAAAGTGTCTATCTCCTTCACTATACAGGCTAATTTATGACATCGACAAAAAGCTTACCGAGTGATTTCTATGGGTATTTCAAACGAAAAACTTCACTTCGAATACTTACTTAGAGTTTAACCCTAGACGTTTTTTTTTCCTGCTTTAAATAAATACTTACACATTGTTTGAAACATTAAGGGATCATAGTTTTTATAAAAGACATTTTTGCACACACATTTATTTGAAGTTTTTTAAATCAGCCTTTAGCTCCATAAAGATATGGATTGCAAAGTTTAGTAAATATTACCGAGCTTCAAAACCTCGAATCTCAATAAAGCAAAATCTTTGATTTGATAACTCGAACTCATTGGTTGCATTCGTAAGACTCAACAGTTGCGGAACAGTTACTGAATTGTCTTACGAATGCAGCGCTACTTTATCGCTACTTTGGGAGCGGTCGGCCATGTTTTGTAGCACTTTTAAACTACGCTACATTTGCAAGAACTGTTGAGTTTACTGGCGGAAACAGCAAATTTAACGTCTGCGCATGATATAATGATTCCGCTCTAATGTTTGTATTCGTAAGACGCCAACAGTTGGAACGGTAGTAGTAACGTTAACCGTTGAGTCTTACGAATGCGACCATTGCGAATAACCGAAACTTACTTACTTAATCCTTCCTCCTTTACCTGCTATCGTCAGTGTCAATATGCCGGACACACCAAGCCGCGTAGGAATACGTATATAGCTACATCGGTAACATATGAGGTAATGGAGCCACCTGACAAGAACACTACCCTAGTTTCCAATTTTTACTTGGCCCGTCAGGGTCACCCGTCCGAGTTCTGGCCGACGCAAACGTTGCTTAACTCTAAATATTGCCAAAAAACGTGCATATTTATTCTACTGTACTGCCGGCTATGACCGATACATTTATGTAAAAATATCTTGATTACTTAAAGTTTTGATTTTTTAAAAGTGTTTTTTCTTTCCCTTTGAATTTTAATTATCGAAGTTCGACTGCAGTTGAAGTCTTTGTAACAGCAAACTAGCACCTTCATTTCCGAGATTAGAAATTTCTAAATTAATCTTTCACCTCAGTAAATTTGATTTTACTCGAAAAAGAAAACAAAGAAGCCATGGTAACGTTTCTTAAGACGGAATTATGCAGTTTTTCAGTAATGTATCAGACTTTTTTTAGGAAATGCACGATTTCGTCTTTCTATAATTGGTAAAATAGCAGATGTCTTATAGTAACAAACATGGAAAAATCATTTCAATATCTTACGTCGTTTGTCAGGTATTTGAGAAATAATTTCAAATTCAACTATGACACCCTATATCTCATAAACTATACAGTGTGTCCAGTTTAAAATGACTTACATGGGGATATTGGAAACGGTAATAGATACAAGGTTGGTTAAATTGGGAAAAAGTTTCGTATTTATATGCCAGTGAATAATCCATGGTTACATTGACAAATATCTGCCACGTTTCAAAGGTACAGGGTGAAAACCAAAAAAGTGCATTTTCTAAAATCCTGATTTATTTATTTGTTATTAGAGCTAAATGTACAATATTTTCAGAAACCAAATAGCGACTAATGAGGATTTCAAAAACGACTTTAAAAAAAATGCTAGGCCTTCTAGATTTCACGTACTCGCATCAAACTTTTGGTTTTTTCTGGGCGCCATATTGGATTTTTACATTTTTAAAATCGTCATAAAAAAAGCTTTTCAACCATGTACAATATGACTATGTTTAAAGAAGAGAAAGTACAAGAAAATACAAAATTAAGATTTAACCATAGTAGGCCTTGAGGTTTCCAAATAATAATTTGAAGTCGTTTTTGAAATACTCATTAGTCAATATTTAGTTTCTCAAAATATTGTTCAGTTATCTCTAATAACAAATAAATCAATCAGGATTTTAGAAAATGCACTTTTTTGGTTTTCACCCTGTACCTTTGAAACAAGACAGATATTTGTCAATGTAACCATGGATTAGTCATTGACATATAAATATGAAACTTTTTCCCCATTTAACCAACTTTGTATCTATTACCGTTTACAATATCCCCATGTAGGTCATTTTAAACTGGACACACTGTATACTTTATAATATGAGTAAAATGGTTAAATTATTTTCCTTTTGGTTTTAGTATCTCTTGTTAACGCTTATCAGTTATTTCCAGAGACACTATAGAACTATAAAATTCTTAATAACAAAACTTCCTTCGATATTTTCTCCTTAACTACGACTAAATTAGATAAAAGAATGAATGCTTAGTTTTTTTAGAATTCTATGAAAAATGTTAAACGTTTTCAGTGTCACTTAATTTCTTGGAAAATAAGCTATTCAAAATGGTGGTAATTCTATACGTTGTATGAGAAGAAGGACACTGCAATTTTAAAAGCCTTTGAAAATTTTGCTAATGCGCTAGGAGGTTAATTTTATTTTGCTGGGTATTTTTACTAAAGAGGAATTATTTGTGGTTATTTTCGACCTTCTAGATCTGTAAATAATTTAAGAACAGAAGGAGGTTCATCGAAACCTGTTAGATATAAAAAGTAGAAATCTCTATGTTGTACACTAACTATAACAATTTATTTCATAAAAGATCTTTTGATTTTGATGTTACCCTTCAATGGTCATCTCTTAATGGATTTTACAAATTTCTACAGTATACAGGGTGTCTCACCTTAATTACATAATACTTTACAAGAGTGTTCGTAGGTCAAAAACAAGCAAAAAAGTCCCAATAAGCATATAATCTCAAATGCACAGTTCTCGAGAGAAAAGCATTTATTTAAAAATCATAGAAGTTCACAATAAACAAACAAAAAAAAAATAAGTTGATAACATTAATTATGAAAATGAAATTGTATTTTACTAAAGATAAATAAGCTCTTACAAGAGATGTTCAATGTGCCGACCGTTTGTTTAAACGCAAGCACGAATTCTTATGTTTATTGTGAATTTCTATGATTTTTAAATAAATGTTCTTCTCTCGAAAACTTTGCATTTGAGACTATATGTTTATTAGGAGTTTTCTGCTTGTGTTTGACCGAAAAACATTTCTTTAAAGTATTATGTAATTAAGGTGGGACACCCTGTATCTTCTCGTTTTGATCTACTTGTATATTTTGTTAAAAAGGTTTTTTATGTTCAGCGCCAAACTCTCCAAAGCACCTCAAAAGTTAGCTAGCTCCTATTCATCACCGAGAGTCAGGTATTAATCATAATAGGAAAAATCGTTTTGGCAGAATAAACAAGTGAACAAAGATGAACAACATTTTGTAGGAATTTTAGGGAGTGGGTCGATGATTTTTAAAGGGTTATATCAAGATCAAGATGAAATACATAATTGCAATAACATTAAATATATTAACAGCAGACACTTAGTGCATTGCTATAAAACAGGCTTTTTTTCGCAAACAGAATGTTACAAATGTGGTACCCTTCAACTTGGAAATTAATTTTAATTTCAAATGTACAAGTATATACAGGGTATTCCATTTAAAATCTAATAGTTGTTATAATTTCCTGTTAAACTACAAGTAATAAAAAATTGAAATGTGCATTAATTAATAGCATATTTATTATTAATTAATAGTATTATACGCACGTCTAGTTTCATCTTTTATTTTGAGAAATAAGTAATAACGAAAATATTGTAGGGATGCCCTTAGTTTCGTTGACACTCCATGTGTCGTTCCAAAATTTGTTTTATCTAGGATATTCAATCAAAGTTAAACAAGTAAAAGGAAAGAGGAAATAGCAAATAAAGAGTTCCAAACAAACTTTTATGGGAATTAGAATTTACTGTTGTCATACTGAAAGCTGTTTCTTTCAATAGAGACATTTTCCGACATCATGTATTTAGATATAAACTGTGCTCAAGACTGTTAAACTTTCTTTTTAAAACTTATTTGGAAAATTTTTGTATACTAAAGAAATTATACAGACTGAAATAACAAAGAAGAGCTTCAAGCACTAGCGTATTGTCTATTATCTTTTTTATTAAAATGATAACGTCGCATTCATCTTCAATATTTGTTAAACTCATGTCGTCAAATGTGCAGTTTCCTGCAATCTTTATAATTAAGAATCCTTACAATAAATTCGAGAACTGTGACTGCAAAAAAGGACATCTTCAACCATTATGAAAAAATACTTTAATTTTACTTTTCACGTTTATAAACTGATGTTATCGTTTCTGTTTATATTTATAATAATTTAATATTTAATATCTTTAATCTACAACTATAACCACATCTAATTTACTTCCCTATGCATTATTCATAAATTTTTAAGTAAAAGTTCTAAACCACCGTGATTTTATCTCGTACCACTAATAACTACATAAAAAGAGAGTAAACATTCTCATTTTTTTTATTTAAGTACCACTTTACTAAATCTATCAACAGTGATTGACAGATTTTGTAACAAATTCAGTTTCTATTAGGAAATTCACTGAAAATTATACCAATGTTCCATTCGTTACGCTATTATTTTTAACTAAAGACTCGAGACTTTATCGTTATCGCGTGGAAGATCAGAAAATACCCTTTAGAGCACTAACATTCCACATACTGCGACTGAATTATTATCCTGATAAAATGAACATGAAAGTAAATTGTTAAGACACTAAATAAACGTTTCATTTCTTTTCCACGAAAATAATTTAGAATGTTTATTTATTAATTAAATTAAACTGACAATTTTCTATAAAGGGAGAATGGAAGAGAGACAATGACCAGCAGAACAGAGGGAGTTGATTTTACGAAGCCATTAAAACCTTGACGAGCTTCCCTCATGATTTCCTCGGACAAAAGCACGGGACGATAACTTATTGTAGTAACATAAACGTCCCAGAGGTTCGTTCCTGCACTTTACTGCCCCCAGGACTGAACGTTTGTTGGATTTCACTACCATTAAAAAATTATAGCCTCTTATTTGAATAATAGTAGGTGAATTTTATTACTCTTGCAGAACAAGTCATTGTTTGAACAATATGAAACGCCAGAACACATTATCTGTAGTAGCGTTATACTATACGAAATAAAATCTTTTTTGTCTCTGTTTTATGATCTACTGGCAAAATTGAATTTCGGCTTATAGTTAAAAGCTACTAAAAATTTTATACAGTTGTGTTTGTTGGTTTCGAAATTTTGTCTCGGATGGATGAGTACGTTATGATAATGTAAACATTCACTGACACCCAATCAATAAAGTGGAGCAACCTTAAGTAACTTTTATATATGTATGTTGCATTGCTCTCAGGTTTCTAAAATTAGCTGTTAATACCAATTTTTTGTTTAACTAGAAACGTGTAATAGCTTTTTTAAAAAATGATAATGAATTATTTAATGTATACTTGTGAGCAATATTTTATAACTTAATAAGGTTAAGGAAAAATTCCGTGTGCGAATGTGTGGTTGTGCATCAACAACTTGTGGAGGGGGGAGCACCAATGTGTAACAGCCGCTTTAAAAATTAACATAAGCATCCATACTAATAATGTTTTTTGTTTATATAACAGTACGTATCATATTATTATTGCAGCCATTGAGAAACACTATGGGTATTACTCTAGTTTTTGTCTGTTAGGTTAGTACGTAACATCTGCGAAAAATTCTTCTGGGTTTCTTTTTTCATTCGAGAAGGTGTTTTAATTGATATGATTTCGAATTTTCACTTTATAAATAAAAGGAAACATTTTTAACAGGTATTTAAAAAAGAATTATAGAAATCACAACTGAAACACAAACTTGGGCGTTTCATATTTGTTCGTTTTAATTATAATTTTTAATACACGCAAGCTTTTTATATACCAAATATATCTTAACCCCTTTTTGTAAATTCAGCTCTTGATAATTTGTTGAATATTAAAGCAATTAAGAACAATGTATTTTAAAAGAAATAATTAGAAAAGAACTTATCTTTCGACGAAAATGTTTAACGGTCCACCAGAATGCAGAAATAAATTTTCCGAAACTTCAACAATCCCAGTCAAATTCTAGAAAGCTTCATCCTTCTTTGTTAAGTCCTCTTCGTGTCTCTACGATTGCATTTTAAGACATTTTTACAGTAAACTAATGCACTATATTTTGAGTTCAGAGTTCTTGCACAAACCAACATTTTTTCCATAAAAAGTTCTACGATAACAACCCGTAATTAAAACGACAGGCAACAGTTTTAATTAAACAATCGCATACAAACTACGCGGCTTTAAAATCTCAACTAACAATAAAAGAATTCAGAAAACTAAAATATAATAACTGATAAAGTTATAATGATAATCGAATGGTCGACATTACTGGTGTACACCTGTGAACTAAAGCCGGGGTTACACTATTTGTAATACATGATTTATTTTGTTTTAGTTATTTTGTGCACGACCGAGCTTAAACATAGACTTTATGAGGGTACTCTCTTCCAAGACATAAAGTACTTCTTTATCTTTGTAGGTTGTTTTTAGATAAAAAATTATATTTGTTATTATATGTTTATTAAAAAGATCAAGGCATGAACGCATTTGATTTGAAATTTCTAATTATATAGTATATCATAATTTCATGGCAAAATTTTAGGTACGTATTCAAGGGTTGAAAGTAAGAAGAAGTTTTAGCTATCTCATTTTCCTAATAAGACATTCCTCTAAGAAGCAATGCAATAAGTGTCTGTTACTATTTAGGAATGCGACTTAAAACACTGATCAAACTATCAAAAAATCATTTAAAGAAACATTACCAGGCAAGTCTTTTGTTAGTTGTCAGCAATAGAAGTGTGTACAAAGGCAGTAGTGTTACCAAGAGTGTATGAATGACTAATACTTCACAAAAGAAGAAAGTTGTTAGGTCATTGTGTGTGAAATCTCGTCATTTATAATTGCAAATTTTAATTAATCCGAGTTTAATCAACATAATAAATGTATTCATTCTTTAGGCACTTTTCTTTTCTTAATAAACATTTAATTTATCAGAGAATTCGATTTTCTTAAAGAAATATGACTTAGGATTGGCTGCACGAAAGAAATCGAATTTGTTGTCACATTTGATTTTGCAATTAACTAATCAGATGATCATATTTTACATGTTTAAGTAATCATATCAGTAAATTGAGCAATCGTATGTGACAACAGCTTTTTTTGCAACTCTCCTCTAAAGTTTTATTTATTATTTTGATTGGTTTAAGGCAGTAGATCCCGAATATTGAATTTCGAACACCAACAACATTTGCCTCGTTTTGACAGAAAGCGAATTATAGTTACGTTTTTCGTCAGCACAAGCAATATTACACCGAACAAGGGCTGGTTGATCAGTGCTGTCTGAAGGCTGATTGCGTCCACGATTTGACTGTCATCAAAATTGATTAATGATCAAAAACCATAAGTACATCTACAATCAAATTGGATGGTCAATTAAACCGTTGGTGAAATCGACCCTAATACTCTTTTAACAAAATTCTGTCAGTTATCAACAATATATTACTTAGGTTGTAACACAAGTTTTTAGCTATTTGTCAAAAATTCATATCTCGGAAACAAAGCAGCATTTTGACCAAATCTTTTATTATGTGATAGAACATTTAATGCTCTTTTATTTGATTTCGTTTTAATGTAAGAATTGACGTTTCAAAAGACGAGATCCGTATTCTAATGAAATACGAATACGATTGCGGCCACACGCTTAAACAAGCATCACTCATACAAAGAGCCCAGGGATTGCTTCTCATGTAACTGAGTACCCACATATTGGCTGCTGACTTCTATTGTTCACATATGCAAATCGTCAGAATTCTGCACAAACAAGGAAAGAAGGTACGCCACGGCAACTGGTGCCCCATAAACTGACCCAAAGAAACAAGAATGACCGTCTGATGGCCGCGTTAACAAGAAGCTCCGTTTCTGGACCGGATAGTGACTTGTGATGAGAAGTGGATCCTGTTCAAGAATTTTATTAACAAGAAACGGTTACTTACCTTCGGACAGCCAGCCAGGCATACTGATAAAGTTCTCCTGTGCGTTTGATGATGGCGCGGCGGAGTGATCTACTAGGAACTTGTCCCTGACAGCCAAACCATAAATTCTGACTGCTATTGTACTCAACTTGATCAGCAAACTTTTCGCTCCCCCGGTCTAGCTGATCACTTCTTCTTTGGGGTAATCTTTCAGATGCTAGAACACATGTTTCGAATGCGACTCTACAAAAAATTGACGAACTAGTTGGGAACGTCTCATTCACCCACCGTATAGTCCTGACTGTGCCCCATCAGGCTACCAGCTGTTTGCGTCTCCAGCTTATTCCCTAGCCGGTGTACACTTTACCAATGTTGAGCAGGTCCGAGAGCACCTCAGGTTGTATTTTGCTTCTTAACCCCATACATTCTGTGTCTGAGGCATTGCTCTTTTGCCCTCGATAGATGGCAGATCATATTAGACCACAACTATGCCTACTTTAAATCATAATTATATTTTTTTATTTTTAATAAATAATTTTCTCTTGTAAAGATTAGTATCAAAAATTATGTTACACCCTAAGGAAATGTATAGAAATACGAAAATGTTTCTAAAGAGCCCCATACAATTCTTATGGGTTTTTCCTTGTGGTGAAATTAGCTGAAAACTATAGTATGTTTAGCTCAAAAGCTTGAAAATGATCAGGTTTTTTGAGCACCATCAATCATTGTTTATGTTTTTATTAATTTATGTTTTGGAAACGGATAGTATATTGAGATAAAACTTGATTTGTTGGAAATTGAAAGCACTTTATAGTTTCGGAAGTAGTCAGGATTCTTTTCAACAAGCCATTTGCGGTGGCCGACGGTAGAAATTTGCAGTCTACTGACTTTCTTAGGTCAACTATACTAAAAGCAGGATCGTGCCTTGTCTTCCAACAGGCGAAGTATTCAGTAGCATTACATCCAACCACCTATTTATTTATTTATCTTTAACTGCGATCCAACCGTTTCTGACAGTTACAGATTGCAGGATACTCTTAAACTTTATTACATTATTATAGTCTCGAACGAACCTAAGAAAAAAGTAAAAAATGTATCTATCTATATGTACAGTTTGATTATTTTTACAATACCCGTCAGAATACTTTAAAGGTTGGCAAAGTAGACAGTTGCCTGACTATTCTTGTATATTATTGTTGTTGTTTCCTAAAAAATCAAGTTTTAGTTCTAGTCAACATAAATTAGGAACTTTTGATGTTGATAGGTATTATAGAAAAAACAAACCATACAAAAGATAAGGCAAATACTTATAATAGTGTAGTCAGACGATGTCGCTAACTCAGTTTAATTTTTAATTTCCGAATGTCGACAAGAAACAATAAACTTATTGTTTAAAGTGCATGGTGTTGACATCTTCCGACCACACCATCAATAATGTATACAACAAATTAATTTTAAAAAACATATCTAGAACATTTTTTAAAAAAGACCAAAATGTTAATACAAAAATCTGAAAAGTTGGTTAATGATAACAATAGTGTAACAAAAATAATAGCGGATATGATGATATCACCAATCCTGAAAAAAAAAATACATAGAAACTGATTTCGAAAATGTTAAAAAGTATACAATAAAATTATGTTAATAATAGGTATGCTACATATAGCAAATTATTAAAAATAAACTCTTTTTATTAATTAGGTTGATAGTAGATACTGTAGTGCCAGATTGCAATCTCATATTTGAATTAAATTTCGTGAGCACTCATGAGGGGAGAGGTGATCTCCCTTGTGTTAGCGTTTGTGATTTTGAAAGACAGATCAAGAATGGGGGAAAACAAATAAATAGAGACAATAGAAAAATAATTCGAGAATTTGAGTTCAGTTTGATTAATAAAAGAGTTATATTAATGAATTGAATTCTTTGAGTTTATTGAGAGTCTTTATAATATTTTTATATTTAACACTTGTATTGCATTGTTTTTCTTTCCCAGAAAAACGATTGGACAGGTCGATTTTTATTTTTCCTCAGAAACATTATAAACAAAACAATCTTATTCCAAACTTCAAGATGGGAGCAGGGCACGATTTTGAGAAAAGATTTAAACTACAGAAGATACTTGCGTTATAGCTTATTTTGAGATTATCTCTGAATAGGCTATAATGCCCAAGTTTCAGAAAGTTCCATTCATCCTGTCAAAATACCTATTCCAATCTTTCTGTTTCACTTAGTTTCATCCTGAAATAATTCGTGAATTTTGCAGTTACTTACTATTCACAGTTCTAATGACATTTGAATGTAGAATCATTTGTTTAGATTATTTTCGAACACCTGGTCAAAATTGGAGAAAATGAAACGGAAATTTAAATGTGCTACCTTTCCTATTTTCCTTCATTTATGTTAATTAAAAGTAAATTGGATTGTTGGCAATTTATGGATGCGGAGGTTCTTATAACATGAAAAGCAAACAAAAACATTTCCTTTAGAAAGAGAAACAAATAACTTTGACAGGTCACCATTTTGTTTTGGGTGAATGAGATTTCCTGAAACTTGGGCATAATAACCTATTCAATGAGAACTTCGAAATGAGGTGTCACACCCTGTGTATTTAAAATTGTCTTTCAAAATGACGTCCTGCCGCCACCTTGAAATCTGAAATAAGTCCTTTTCGCTTATATTGATATTTTGAGAATAGAAATCGACCTGTCCGACCATTTTTCTAAAAAGTAGAAATAACCGCAAAACAATTTATACCTTACTTTATTTACACTGTATTTTATCTAATCAATGTAATTTCACTGAGAAAGTCGTGTAGTTTCAAATTATGAATCCTAGCACACCCAGAGTATTATTAGTAATATTCTCAATATGACTCCAAAACGTTAATCTACTGTCAAATATAACCCCAAGATCAACATCCTGTTTTTTTCGAGATACAATACTTATTCCCATTGTATATAAACCAAATTTTTATTTCACCGACTCAGAAATTCTGTAATACGTAGATTGAACTTGATGATATTGATTTTGACATGAATAACAGACACATTTCTGTTTCTGGTTCAGTGATGAATTTAAGCTTAGGGCCGCGACGCCCGGGCCTAGGGCGGCAAGATTTGAGGGGCGCCAAAATTTGAGGCACCGCAAAATTTGAGAGACGATAAAAATTCGAGTTTCCCGGTGATTCTATGAAAAGATTGTAGAGATGTTTTAAAAATATTATTTTTTCCACCGGAGAATTATACCTTAACATGGTTAAGTATCTAATTATTGAAATAAAGAAAATATTAATTGACCAATTAAAAATTTCGGGAATTATAAAAATATAAAAAAATTGAATAGATTTTTCTCAACTCTTTGTCTTTTGACACAGCGATTGTTTTTTTATGTTTTTATTATTATACAGGGTGCCTCGTAAATGCCAATAAAGCTTTAGATAGCAGCCTACCTCAATCTCTTAAGATGCCAAAATTGAAAACATGAATGTTCCAACGTACTCAAATTTGTCACACGAAGCAAAAATAAAATTTAGACTTGGCAAATAAAGAATTATTCGAATACAGGAACTAAAGTATCGTAAGAAATCAAAGATTTATCAGTTTTATTCCAGTGATAATGGACCATAAAATTGTCAAAACTTGAAAGAATTGCTGACAACTAATTTCATCGGATTTATCGGTACACCCAAGACTTGCATATTTGTTATATCTATTTTTTTGGTAAGAATTCAATTTTTAACAACATGTTCAAAAAGAGAAATATAACAGTTCTGTGTTTTATCAAGGGTAATTGTTGTTTCAACAGATTCATTTGTTGAGCTCGTAATGGCTTCATTTGGATTTGATTGTTTGGTTTCTGTTTATTTAGTGTTAAAAATGTTAACTTTTGACCACTTGTACAAGAAAACTAAGCAGAGGAGAAATTTTCTTCTTGCAGGTTTGCAATAAGCACTCAAAGAAGAAGATGTTTGCCTGAAGCTTTATAGACATTTACGTGCCACCCTGTATATTTTATATAATACACCTTTTAAAAACAAAAAGGGCGCCATACAAAAATAGGCCTAGGGCGCAATCCAACCTAAATCCGCTTCTGTTTTGGTTTGGTTTTAATTTTAGCAAGGTCCATAAATCATGTTTTGATCGGAATCAAGTATTTTTGTTTCTCGTTCTTGAGCTCAAATTAATCCTTTTTTTGTTCTCAAACCTTTGAGGTTAGTAGTTTTCGTTTAATAATAAATTAATATAAATAAATTCGAAAGCGTCACCAAGATACAAAACTCACAAGAATTTAGAGGTAGGATACAAAATGAACTACTATAGTATTATTTAACAAGTAAATGGTTTAGATGTACTACAATGCGACGACTTTCGTGCTGAGACGTGGATATTTGATTGCTGCGTGTTTCAGCATTATTTTGTAACCCTAATTTAATATCAAGCAAAATATATTTGTCTATTTCCAATTACATATTGTACGCAGGGGGTATTGCATTCCCTTTCATCCCTTTCGCCGTGGCCGTGGATGTCGGGTCGTCTAGACAGAAGCCGACAGATCTCTTAAGCCTATGCTGAATACCATGTTTTTTTATGTACAAAGAGGCTCAGATTCGGAATTTGGTAAGTATGTATACTAAATTCTATTCCGATAAATAATCTAAAAAGAAATTATTAACTTTTTTGGCTTTTAATTCATGATTGGGAAAAAGGAATAATTTACGTTTTTTTCTTTGTCTTTTCTACTTATTATTAAGAATTCTCAAAATTAAATTAGAAATTCTTGGAACAATTGTCTATGATGGATCGTCAAAATTGCCAACTAACCTTTAAGTTTTGTGGGACCATTATCAAGTTGGCATTTTCTTATGTATGTATGTAAGTATGCCATAGATGTTATTTTTTAATAATGCCAACTATGGCTTTGGAAACTTTCGTAAAAGAAACGACGTTAAGAGCAGCTTTATGTCTATACAGGATGTCTGGAAAGTAAGCCTTTTCAGAAGATGCCTGTAACAGATCATTCTAAGTAGAATAGTTTCTATAAGAAAAGGCCCCCCGGGGCCTTGTTTTTGAGATATAGGATGTCGAAGGCTCATGGAAAATGCAATTTCTTCGAAATAGTTTTAGAATCAAAACGGTTTATTTTATCAGATCCAAATTTTGCAAGATGCTTCCTTTCTTTTAGTATAATCTGCACGCCGAGTTTAAGCAAAGCCTATATACAGGGCATTTAAAGCCTACTTTCTTTTTGCACGCAACCTCGGTTTTTTTATTTTTATATTTGGTTCTGGTATGGTTTTTATTACACAAATTAGAAAAGGCTGTTGCGTGCTTTTTCATTCTTGCATTCTTTCTGTACATTCAACCGATTCTGGGTAAAATTAATTTCTATTGCTTAAATTCGCTGCTATAGAAATTTTGTTACTAACAAAAGACTGCAATAGACTGATTTCAGACTAATTTGTTCAAAGAAAATGGTGCTCCAGCTTATTTTATTGTACTACAAGCACAGGAATGTCTAAACAATGAACCATAGAAACCAGCCATTCTCAATGTCTTCTGCATTTTTAACAGTGACAATGTAGAAGTTAAGCACTTTAGACAAAAATTATTCAGAGCTTTTTGATTACATAATTAAGCGATTGCCAATTACCCTCAGAAGTTATGTGGTTGACCTTACTAACACTAACACCATATATTGTTAAAACGTTGTTTAGACATGAAATACTTATGATCTGGTCACATAAGGGTTATAACAGGTTACTCCTTCTGTACTTAATGGACTCCAGATTAACAAGTATTTCCAGTTCCAAACAACCCTTGAAGAGATTGATTTGTTACAGTTCTTCACAAAGGGATTTAAAACGAAACACTGTACTGATACCGGCCAATTTTGTTACACCTATGGCGACAAAAGAACAAGTTAGTAATCCAGGAAATGAGAAAATGTAGAAGTCGCAAAGCAAGAAATATCGGTATGTGGTCCTGCCATCTTCTTATCAAGCGCCATCATTAACAAAATGATACATAATAAAACCTTTTATGTTATGGTATAAGTACTCTTTGTTTTCTAATCTGGAAAGTAACAAGTTATCAAATCGAAAAGTAGTATCCATTAAATGTTCACACAACAAAAATTCCAGGTCGGTATTCTATACCACATAAATCAACTTCGTCACTTATATCTATATGCCTTTTTTGACACAGGTTTATTTGCATCTATTATTTATTTTTTCGATGAGACTGATAAGCTTCCACTTCAAAGAAGAAAGTCAGTACTAAACTGTTTTTTAAAACCATTAGGTTTAATAATATCATTATGTATCTCAGTACCAAAGGAGAAAGAATTCTAAAAAATCCAAAATGGAGGCCACTAGGCCACTAAGATTTTAGAAGCTTCTTAAGGATACAACTGTGCAAAAGAATGATAAGAGGAAATTTCATTTATATAATATACTTTTAAATTGTAAACTGATTTCTTTTTGAATAATTCATTAAGACGAAAGTTATTAATTTATTTTTTGCTGTTTGTTTAGATGTGTGGTGTAATAAATACCATAATCCAAAAGTACTGCAATTTGTTATTCAAAACTCCAACATGATCGACATTGATCCGATAATCTGATTAAATAAGTAGATCAATTTAGGTAGCTTTTAATAGTTTAATTACGTTGGTTAATTGCAAGCAAGAGTAAATGTCATAATAAACATGCATTTACTTTTACTTTAAAAAAATCGTTTTTTGCTTACTTTCAATGTCACCACATTCAAATTATAATATCGAAGTGGGACAATTTTTTCTCTCTCTAGGTAAATTTATTAACTAGGATTTAAATGCATAATAAATTTAATTTCGGATTTATCAGGGCCGTATTTTATTATTATTACTTTTTTAAATGTAATTGTTTAATTGATTTTTGTGTTATCACGGTCTTTTTATATAAAACGATGACCTTCCCTGAAGCAAAATAAAAATTATTACTTGCAATTAAATTAAATGTTTATTTTGTGGTTTATGCGGTTTTTAATCTTCTCATTGTTAGTTTTGAGGACAAGATAGAAAAAAAAGCAACAACAACAAATAAAGAGAGAAAAGAATGTACAATTAACTATCATCAGAAATAATCGCATTTTCGTGACATGCAAACTGTTAAACAATATCAGAGAAAGTAATAAATAGTAATAATAACGAAATGCTCTTTGTAGTATTGTATTTGAAGGTTAAGGTGCTTATGAATGACTTAGTCTGTACACCGCACCGCAATGGAAAGTTGTTACTCTGATCTAGCGTTAAAGTTTCGTATGCTACATAGTAAATAAGCATTATTATTAGCCACGTGACTTCGAACACGAATAGGTCTCTTTATGCATAGTAGTTGTTTTATTCATGATGTTGCTTAGTTGTTGGCAATTCTATTATAATTTCATGCATTACTCTACTGGTGGATGTAGAAGCGTTTTAGTTTTACAACTTACTAGCTTTTGTGTGCCTGTTCCATTTCGTGTATTAGCTTTGCAAAACAATTTACGCGTCAATAACAACCTTATTATTTTCTACATTATAAAAGAACTCTTACATGTTAGTCTTATGTTTCCATTGATGATTTTGATATGAAGAATTTATTTACAATAAAAGTTACATTTTAGATTGCAACACTGTGTCTACATAATAAGTGATAACGAATACGGTAAATCGGAAGAGCTGTTAAATTGGAAATCTTGCACGATCTTTGCTACAATTCCCAGTAAAAGCGTCAGATTTCCCCCATGATACAGTCGCTTTTTTCCAACACCTTGACGATGTTCAAGGTCAAGCATAAACATTTCGGGAATTTGTATCGTTAGAACTACCCTAGTTACTTAATAATTGGATTTCATAATTTCTTTTCTTCCCCTTTTCTTTTTTGTATTTAGATTATTTTTCTTTATATCCTCTCTTGCGATTTAAGCTAGCTGCGTAACAGATTAAAATTTCCCATGTACAATTTGAGTTTTATGACTCTGCACTCTGCAGCTCAATCATAGGAATTAACATGTTTTGTTAAAATGTCTTGTCACGTGAGACAATCTACATTTAATACTACAGAATATCTTCTCACTTTTGTTAGTCTCTTTTGTTAAAGAGACAATATTTTTCATAATAACAGTAGTAGCAGTAAAAGTAGTATTTATTTCTAACGTAGACAATCTACATAGTCCATACGTGTAAAAATAAAGAGATACTAAAAGTGAGAAGGTATGCTGCAATATTAAATTTAATTGTTTCACTTAATTCTATAACTTACCAAACTGCAATTGCAAAGGCATTAAGGAGTCATCAAAATCATTAACGTATGATTAAGTTCGATAGTGCAAAAGTTACACATAACTATTCAAAAGTAATTAATTAAGAAACCTTGAAAAATTGATCATAATCTACTCATCGTGGAATTATACATAAATAAGATACTTGAATTAAAAACATCTTTTCACAAATGTTTACAACCCGCTCATCTGTATGTGTCAGAGTGCAGGTAATTCGTCTCTTGTTAAACTCCTGGTATTTTAAAAAAGCACCAATACAAAAGGATGACGTCTGTCAATCACCCAGGCTTATAAGCATTCAATAGAAGTAAAATGCCCTAATATTCAATTTAATTATTAGATTAATTGTATGATTTATCAAACTAATAAATACAGTACCATATGCAGAACTTTTTTCTGAACTGACTAATTAAAGACAAATTGCTATACTTTACTGCGAAAAATTGAAAATGATTTGTGCAGCATCACATATGTAACCGGAAAATTTCTTGATCGCATAGGATTCTACCTCCCGGTCGTTGGTTCTCTAAATTTCACATCTTTATCTTTCAAAATATAGGTTTAGAGCTGGACATATAACTTAGGACACCCTGTATAAAATAAAAAAGAAAATTGCTGACACGCGCCGATCTTCCAATTAATCAAGTAATGTTTTGACGTAAAACATCTCAATTTCAACCCTTTCCAGGTGACAGAAATCTTCTCTTCAATCTTTTAAATGGCCCTCTTAAAATCCTTTTTTATCAAATTTCAGCATGGTATAGTATACGACAAGATAAGTCTTTATACCAAATAGTAGGTAAGTACTAAAGAAACCCTTGTAGTTCTTTACACTTAAACACCAGATAAAAGTAAGAAACAGATTGAAAGGAAACCTTTTCATAAAATCATATGTAACTATTTGAATACTGTTTATCCGGAGATTTGGATTGTGAGCACAGAGAATGTCCACCACGATCATTCTAGCGTATTAATGCCTATTTTCTATTTGGTGTTTTGATTGATATTGGAAAATGGACGTGCATTTGCATTTGACAGATAACTTATATTAATTTAGATTAAGCAAGATGTAACATTTTTGTCATTTTAGAGATTGTAGGTGTATAAAGACCTATACGTGACATTATTTTACGTATTGCGTCGTCAATCCTTGGTCCCTCTCAGAATTCCTCTAATCTAGCGGTTCTCAATCTTTCGTATTTCGTACCTTCTTTTTTACCTCGAATAATTCTACGTCACTTGTATAATATAAAATAACTCAATACGCAGGAATTTAAACTTGATTTGGCAACACTGGGTATCGCTGCCGATGTAGTGCAGTCGCGCTGTACTATTACGTGATCTAAATATTACTCGAATGTTTGCGACAGATACCGATGAGTCTTGAACTTTCTGAATTGAGAATACGCGACTATAAAAACACTACGTCTGCTCGTGACTTGTTAGTTCTTCCATTGCAATTATGTTACATAAGAGACCCTTGTCACTTGGAGTTCCAACACTGAGAAAAAATTGTATATTTACGTACACGTGTAGTAAATATAAAGGCAAACGCTTGAGGACGAAGCGCTCAGTACCAGTGCTAATCCAATTATAAAATCAAAATCACGAACATATAACCAAGCGTACTTAAATTTCGGTTTTCCAATCATTGAAATAAGTTTTGAAGAAAAACCTCAATGTGTTATTTGTTTCAAAGTTTTGACTGCAGATAGCATGAAACCGAATAAATTGAAGAGATATTTAGAAATCCTGCCCAAGAATGTATCCGTTGGGCCGATTTTAATTTTCTTTGATGTAAAAGATTGAGAATCTTATACCCTTTAAAATGATACATATATCACATATAGGGGTAGTACCATTTAAAATTTTGGGGTGGGTGTGGTTGGGGGGAAGGGTGAAAGTTTCCCAACTGATTGGAATAGGTTATTAAATGCCCCCTCTAAAGCAAAATCGACGTGTCTCAGCGATCTTTGATAATTTTACTAATTAAAGAGTTATTCAAGGTGGGAAGTTTTAAAATGATCACCCGATATGTAGAAAGAAACTTCAAATAGAAACATAATTTCACAGAGCCTTTTAAAAATAACCAATAAAAAATTCTATTTCAAAAATTTGACTTTGGTGGTTCTTTATTGGTTGATTCAGCAATAGCAAGTGATGGTGGGCTATGTTATCTTATGATTGCATGTCTCCTAATCGCACTTGAATTGACTTTTATCTTGTGTCAAGTAATACTGTTGTTGTTTTGTGGATATACAGTTTTTTTTAGTTAAGTGAATAATAATGTTTACATTTTATAGTATCATAATAGAGCTATATACTTTGAAGATGGAAATAATAATACAAGAATGCATATGCAGTTAACTTCTCCAAAAAAGGTGAAGTACGTTTGTAATCACCGAAAAGAATGGGAATGGGATCATACCTGGTTAAAACGTGGGAGTGATTCCGAAAATGCGCGATGTAAAAAATGTAACAAAAAATTTTCTATAAAAGGGCAAGGGCTACATCACGTTAGTATCTATTCACGAGACAGCTTACAGTTTACAAATCAAAGTAGTAGTGCATAGGTTAAATCTCTTTTTCCGTCCTTATAACGCCCCAAAGGCTGTAATGAATCATTACGTCCCTGTTCCAAACGAACATGAATTTAGTTTACGGGCGAAAATAGTTATTTACGTTCCAAGGAAGGAAAGTAATTTGTTGCAGTTGAAATTATAGCACTCGAGGCGAAGCCGAGGGCGTAATCACGTCGAGACTGTAATATTACTTACTCCTATGGAACGTACAACATGTTTTCGTCCGTAAACTAAATTTATTTTCGTTTGGAACAGGGATGTAATGATTCATTACAGTTCTTGAGACGTTAAAAGAGCGAAGAAATGTTGTACGTCCCACGGAAGTAAGTAATATTACAGTCTCGACTTTCCTGCCTTAATACGGAAATAACTATTACCTGCATGTAGATTTTTTTGTGGTATCATCAAGAAACAAAACAGCACAAAAAGCATGAATCTGCAGCAAGAAGCAACGGCTTGATTTTCACGTTTTGTAGAAATCCAACCAAAGATGTAGAAGATCAATAGATAATTACAGTATTTTAACTTGTATTGGTTTATCATAGTGTTTACATAATTGATCATATAACAGCATAAATTATAGCATAAAAGCACATGCTGGGAAATTTTTTCAACAAAGTTTACCTTGATCGTACTAAGGCAAAAGCTCTAGACAAAAATATAATTAAACCAAAGGCATTAAAAGTAGTTGTAGAAGATCTGTCAGATAATGAATTTTATGCAGTACAGATTGATGTACCCAATATTAAGAATAATATTTTGTTATTGCTGTGCAACATTTCAAAAAAGATAAAGGTGGAGTAATAAATAAATTGTTAGATTTTGTAGAAAACCCAGATGGAATTTTTCAATACCTTTAAAACGCCTAACTGATCATAACTTGCTTTCCAGTAATTTGTCTGCTTTTAGTGCAGGTAACTGTAATGCTAACTGTCGTCACAACCATTCACTTTTTACTCTGCTTAAAGAAGAAAATCCACATTTATTTAAAGCAAATTGTCATGAACATTTAATTCATAACGCTGTGGAATTTTTAGTAGATAAGTTAGATTACGATAGAAAATCTGATATTGAAACTGTATACACATTTTAGTTTATCAGCTAAGCGACGAAAGGTATTGAAAGAGCATTTTGAATTTAATGAAATGAAATATAGTAAACTTCCTTATCATGTTTCTGCAAGTTAGCTATCTTTATATCTATGTGTTGAAAGAATAGTAAATTCATGGCATACCTGATAATGATTGTCCAAAGCAAATTAAAAACGTATTGTACATCAAGGATAATGAATATGAAGGTATCCCAAAAAATGTGAGACCTGAAATCTACATGTTGTTTTGTAACAGTTTACTTAAATTATTTCAGGATGCTTTCTTAATTTTAGAAGAAAATAGAATATCTATTATTGATTTTTATGAAGTATTCAGTACCTTAATAGATAAATTAAAAAAACGTCGAACAAAACACTATCTTGGGTTTATTATTTCACAAAAATTGAAAGCTTAAGACTATTACAGAGCTAAAAACATTGAAAATAATTTTATTGAGGTACTGACCGCTTCAATAAAATATATACGAAAATGGTTTGATTTTAGTGAAAATACCTTCTGTGATGTTTCAAAACTGATTTAGTTATGTTATAGAGAAATTGCCTGGCAAAGATAATTTTAAGAAAAAGGTTGTTTGATGAGGTAACTATCATTAACAAAATTTTAGATTTGCTTCAAAGAGGTGAATAGTTTTTGTCAAACAAGGCTTCTGACAAATGGCTGTTTATGTATATCACAAAAATTTGAAGAATTACCAAACGGCAAAGCTAATGTCTTATATTTTAAGCATGCTAGCAACAACAACATATGTTGAAAGCGAGCAAATATAGATTTGATAAAATCAGAATTGTTATTGACATTAAATTTTGATTTGTCCTGTAGGAATTTTTTGATTTTGTTAAATTAGACAAACAGCTGTTGTCGCGAGCAGAGAATAGTGATACCCCAACCAATGTGCAATCTGTGTACAAGACTGAATAAAGTTTGTATTATATTGCTGATATATTTTTTTGAAATCTCATATATTTTAATCTTTTAAATCTGACAACTTTATAAGAGACCAACTACCAGGTTGATCAGAAATCTCCGATTAGCGTATTCTTACCAGCAGGACTTCTCTGCACTGGCACACTTTTTCTACCCTTCTTATGAACAGCCGCTGAAAATGGATGGGGTGAAGGCCGTGCAGGGTATATTCTGCTAAGTCTCAAGCTTATGTATTCAATTCATGATTTTACATACATCTGTATAAGTAAAAAGTGACAAGGTAATACTTTGCGTGGATGTTTTGTTTAAAAACCTAAGTTTGTATTAACGTTTTATGTCAAAATTCCAATATCCTCCTTTTTGTCCAATTCGCAAGTCGGTTGATTAAAGTATTAGATATCACTGGCCTAAAAACACGGGGATAATACAAACAGAACTTCCATTGTTTTAGCAACATCAATTTTAAAATTACGCGACCATCTTTGTGACGGAGCCTGTTACTTTAGTTATCGAACTGAAACATAATTTTGCGTATCTTTCAGACTTTAATTAAATTTACATGTCAGTGGTTGGCGCCCTCCATGGTTAGCAAGAAGCAAAATACTTGCTTATTTCGAGTAATTCGTTATTTTAAAAATGGAGTAAAGTTTCAGTAACAAGCCTGTGTCCGTATGAACTGTATATGATGTCATGATAGTGTAAGGGATTAGTACAATTATAATAGAAAAAAATCAGCAACTAATGCAACAACAAAGCAAACAAAAGACTTTCGTGTATCATTAGCTAATATCTCAAGGAAAAAATTATTTCAACTATACAGTGAAATATATCTTATCCGCCAACGCCGTTTGAACTTTATTCACAATAAATCACTAGATAATTTTTAATGTACTAACTTACCGTTTATTGCCACTCCAATCCGTAAGTTACGGGTAGTAACTAGTAAGATAATAATTAACTGTTGATGAGTTATTTATGGTAGGTGTATGAAAAAAGCTTTTCTGTGGGCAATATAAAAGCAAATATAATATTTATGTCAGATGGTCAAATGATCTTAAAGAAAACGCTAATGAGTTGAACAATTATTTATTTCAAATTTCTATTTACAATGCACTAAAATCATTTTCTCTGCAAACATACAAGGCAACAAAAGACTATTAAAATGAACACCGTATTCGTTGTTCAATAAATTAATTTACAAACATTGTCTTAGGATTTTATGTACTCTTGTATTGGTATATATACAACTTATATTTACATTATCCTACTTAAATTTATTTAATAAATTATTTTAAACAACTAAGATGTTTCAAGAAACAACATTTTGGCTGTGTTTGTAATAAAAAGTACATTTAAAATAATTAAAACAAAAAATAATAATGAAACAAGACTAAATGTAATATTAACAACAAATTGCGCTATAGCACCGCGTGCACTGGCTGCACCTCTTTTTATTACAGTAACTATTATTATTTTATTATTATTATACTAAAGTTTTTGTGTTGAAGATCGGTTTTGTCTAGTACTGCATACCTGCACCACCTGCTTTCTGCATTTCGATATCTATGGTAAGTATAACAAAGAGTTGATTTTAAAAGAAGGAATGTAGACCTTGTGGCCGTCCCGCACCTGAAACAAATAGGGCGTGATGGTCTTTGTAATTTGCATAGTTATGTCGTAATTAATACTGGTAATAATATGTAATTGTGCCTGCAAGATTTGATTCAGTTTGAAAAATTACAATTTTACTGGAGGTACCTACTTTATACTATAATTTATTCGATTTGTGGTTTTGTTGCTTAAACGCGGTTTTTCGAAACAATTCCACTTGAACTTGCTCTAAAATGTTAATGTCAATTATACTTAACTATTTTATAATGGTCTGAAATAATATTATCCGGCTAAGATTACAAAATAATTCTGTTTAGTCATGATTTATTTTTGTTTGATTGACAACAGTGTAAAATAAATTTCCTTTTTGTTTTTGCGGCCATTATTGACAATTCACGTTGCCAATTTATGTTTTTTCCTGATTTCGAAATTAAAATAAAGCCAGTAGTTTTTACTTCAAGCGTCAAGAAATGTGGCATAGTATGTACTCAAAGTTTAATTCGTTGCTAGTGAAATGACGTTCTGTTCTAATTAATATACTGCAACAGTAACAGCAATAAAAAATAATAGCGTATTAAAGCAATCTTATTTAATAGTTATTTGTGTATCAAGGCGCTAAAGTTTAATTTTTTATCACGAATGCGAATATTTGCGGAGACAAATAACTATACATGAGTGATAAACAAGGATCTTCGTGAAATTGAATTTCTGAAATCGTTAAATTGATAGTACCTATATAAAATTTGAAATAATAATACTTAATTTTTACCATACAATTATGTAAGTAGTATGTAGTTTACATAAATAATTTGACATTTATAAGTTTTATATGTAGGTATAGCTTACATAGCAATAAAGTCGTATAAACAACAATTACTTTACTGTAGATTTCAGAAAAAATAAAATTTTGCAAATTGACACAATATAACCTAAAATTTCTTAAAAAATATAAAAGGTAAAACCTGTCAAATTATTAAGCTGTTTCGTACAAGAAAATATCAACACGATAAAAGTGAATAGTTAATGTGAGAAGATTAATTTCAATGTAGTAACACTTGATATTTGGTTATCTTGTATCAGATTCATCAACGTGACCCTAACCTTGCTTTTACAAATGAGTCGACCTTACAAATTAATGGGGCCACCTTGTCATAATAACATTTCTTGTTTTAATTAAATATCTTTTAAATGAGCAATTGCAAGGATTTTTCAAAAAGATTAAAACATCATTTTTCACTCTATTTTAATGTAACAAGGGCAGAACAAAACGATCATTGAAATCAACCTCCACACAAAAAACGAAGAAATAGTAAATATGAATCTTCCCATTTATTAATGCAACTAAAATATCATTAAGATCAAGGAAAGCTAATTTCATAAACGAACAATCACAATAGCCAGTATATAAGGAGAAATGATTGAACAAACACAAATTACGCGAATAGCGCCATGGTAATACGCGTATACTCGCGCCCTTCCTTTGTGTACTTCAAATCCAAGGTAGTTTGAGGTTATAGTACTTATATAACTTGTAATAAGTAACAGGGAGCTTTGTTTAGAGTTGTGGTTAATCAAGCTGTTGGAAACTTGTGAATTAAATCACGCGCTTTGAGCATAGACCGAGTCCGTGTCGCTTTTGTGTGCCACTATCGTGTCATATCGAATGACCGCTTTCGAACAATGGTACTTGCTTTTACAGAGTGAAATTAGTCTTGATAGGACTAGTTTTCAAGTTTCTCCTTACGTACTTTATTATTGCAACGACTGACTCACACATACTCTTGTTTTGGGGTGAGCAACAAAGGAAGAATTTAACATAGAAAAACTGCTACTTTATTTTAATCAGGTTATGTAATTGACGTAAAAATCTGTTTTAAATGAGCTTTAACTTTCAAGATTTGTTCTAAAATTTAATTTGAATAGGAAATGGCTTGCCGATTAAACTTCCTTCTTTTAAATAAAAAAAAAAGCATACGTCTGTTTTTTATACTGGAATTAATTCGTCGTACTACTGAAGATTTCTTTTTAGAAAATCGACAGAAATGATGATGATTATTAGGTAGGTCTGTCTATTGACAATAAAAATACGGAATTATGCTTACACTACTGCTATTTTTAAGTTTTCGGAATTAGAATGCGTTCGTCGATAGTTTCACAGAGTTAGTGTATGATGTATACACTTACTACCAAATACTAACACAATAAATCAAAAAATGATGATAGATAATTTTATTTACAATGTTATTAATGTTGCTGGGAAACAGGAACAGTAAACAGTACAAAAGATGTTGAGCCTACTACGAGAAAGCTTGGAAGTTAAGCAATTCTGTTTGGTTGTTTTATTTTGAGTTAACCGATTACATCAATTACATACATTTTAGTTATTACTTATTATTACAAGCAGGAATTAAAAAACAAGGTGATCGTATAATTTAAACCGATGCCTACTAAGATTTAGTTCAGTTTTAATTTTAGTTAGGTTATAATTTACTTTCTACTCGTATTTTTGTAATTCTGATCGTGACAAGAATTTATTAAATAATAAGATACAACACAGAAGGATCGTTCTTTTTCAATATAAATAACGTTCTGAGATTATAATATTCTATTCATTTACATTCTATTTCTTTGATTTTTTAATCTTCTAAAAACATTTGATTCTCTCTTAGTGATTTTAAATATTCTTTTCTTTTACTATTTTCACTGTTTTACGCAAGTCTTTATATTTAATACGGTTTCTACTGTTCCATTGAATTTCCCTCCACTAACAACCCATTGGTCATCTTTTCAGTTGCTTGTTGCAGCAACAATCATCAAATAAGTATGTTTTGGACGTTTTCATTATCATTTAAGGCACCCTATAGTAGTGCTACTAATGCTATGTAAACTCAAGTATATCTTCAAAGTACTAACAACAGACAAATAAATTGCAGCGTCATCACTCAATTGAATCCATAGAGACATTAGCCTAAATTAGATTCTTGGGCATCAGTGATGGAGACAAGCGGGAGGAGAAGTAATTTGCGATGACAAGAAGCAATTGAATTATTAAAACTCAAAAAATCAAAAATGGAAGAGAAGAACAAAGACCAAGATTAAGATTACTGTATTTTCTTTTGATACTTGCCAACAGTTTTGTTTTTGGTCTCTAACTTTCTGTTCTTTAATCGATCTTTACATGAACTAATAATTGCATCTCCAATATACGCTCAAAACCAAAATCAACACTCCTAAAGTCTGAATCAAGCTTGATTTTGATCTGTTCAAATACAAGAGCTGCTATGAAGTTATTTCCTGATCTGGTTTAAACACTAGAAATCATCATACCCGTTCCTAACAACTCTACAACATACCCTTAACACATAAGGTATCCTTAACCTACTGGAACTAGCGTGTTTCTGTTAAGTATAAATGTCTTGATAAAGGGAATTGAAGGTTTTCCTAGTTGCTTTGTCATTGATGATGATGATATGAAAGACATTAACTTGATTCTGAAATGTACTGTCAATCTTTAAGTATATAGCAAAAATGTTTCCGCGTATACAGATTACGGACGGCTGATTCTAGATAATGAAAAAAACCTATCGGTCTCCATGTCTCCAAGAAGCTACTATTATTGAATGAATCAGCAGGTGTTATTTCAATGAGAACAAATATTCTTTAAATGAAATTTCTTCATTAAAGCCGCCGAAGCGTTGGAAAACGTTTGTCATCGGTCCGTTCCACGTTAAATGTCAAGAATTATCTTTCATGGTCCGCACGGCTTGGTTTGGTTTGGATTTAAATCAGAGTTGAAAGAACAAATTTATTATTGTCTCACTTTTGGCATTTACTAAAAACTTGGATTTTAAATTCTGGGTTTTTTGGGTGATCGGGCTTTTTTGGCCCATTCCAGGTAAGTTGGTCTTTTCAGACCAGACCAGATCAAGCTTTTTGGGTTGAACTGAGTACAGTACCCTAAGGCGGTGCTCCTCATTAAATAGAAAACGTTCACTACCTAGACTCGTACTGACCATGCATTTTAGAAAAGGTATGATTAATGATTAGGCTCTTGCTTAACCTCTAAATGTTGCCGACGTGAAGTATCATCTAATAACTGTTATTTAACTGGCAATGAGCTTGTCTATAATTAGACTATTGGAATATATAAGATGCCAAGGAGGACTGGGATCAAATTCAGTTTACTTTTTAATTCTTTCTAGAATTACATATGGTGCATCCTAGTAAGGATAACAACTCCAGCTCTGAATGAATACTTACTCGGAGTGTATAAAAGCTAAAACGCGTTCAATTTACACTTAACACATTAAATTCCGTTACAACCACTTTTTATAGAATTACAGGACGGTTTTAATTTTCTTTTCATCTAATGAGTATTGTAACGTTTTTTCCCTAATACTACAGGAATTATCTTTCATAGATTCATCATAACAAGTGAACAGAATCTTTCCAAGTACTACCTAACACATTAGAACTATTCTAATTTCTCTTTACAAAACAAAGACAATTAACTGGTATTATAATATTTAATAATTAAATAAGTTAAATATCATTAAATACCTAACATCTACTATACACAAACAGGGAAAATAAATAAATTAATTAAGTAAATAAAAACTAACTTTGCGCTCCTGGGGGCACAAATCCATAACCTGAAGCACCAGGTACTACACCGCTAGTTTCTCCGTTATCTGGTGGAGCTGGAGGGAAGACAACTGGACCTGTATTTTGTCTTGGATCTCTAATACCTAACGACGCATCTAAACCTCCCGCAAATGCATTTTGAAAACCATAACCACCAAGACTTTGTCCTTTGACCAAGGCGAGGAACAGGAAGAAAATTGTTGTAAAAGCCTGTAATTTAAAATAATTTTCTTTTGTTAATGGATCAATCAATGTCAGAATTATTAAAAATAATTTAACATGATATTAACCTTGAAGAGTGACTATAAATGGTTTTGTTTTCAAGTTTAAGATTTGTTCCCTTTTTCATTTCTACTCTCTCTAGTATTTAACAGTTGACTAATTTAAGTTTTTACGTATGAAGTTCTAAGCTTTTTTATGGTTTTATCTCGGTACTTTTAGCAAGAATAATTTTCAACCGATATCAAGTTACTATTAATATTACAAAACTGCTGCAATTTCTATTTTTTTATTACCCGCTTGTTATAGGTTAATTCTCTTTTAACATAAAAATAACAATCAAAATGCTTTCTAAATCGCCATTTTAATAAGGCATTTCCGTATCGATCTAATTTATGGTTTCTCAACGTCTTGAATTAAGTTTATAAAATATTGTTATAAAAATTGTATTCCTCAAGGTTAAATAAAACTATTAAAATATTCTTAAAAACTGAAACTTTATTGCTATGTAGTATTTCGTGTAGTGTGCGGATTTATTACGCTTTCACTCTTTTTAAACAAGAAAAAAAATAATTTATACAACAGTATCGTTCACCACTTTGGTAAAGTTCAACCCGATACAAAGGGAACAGAGAGACACGCACTTTTCCAAATGCAAAATATTCTTGACCGTCAGCCAAACACGTAATGTATTAACAAAGCAATATCGCAAGTAGTCTTTACTTTTGCAAGCGACTTTAAGCATTTATACATACAAACGAGAAATAGTTTCACTTTGGTGTAAAGATTATTATCTTTCAATGGTGGTGTGTATATGTGTTTCTTACACAACCTAATGTCGTATGCAATTAATTGATAAACGTCCCCGTTAATGTTATTTACAATGTTTGTCAAAGTTAACTTAACTGAATATTTCATAAGATTGTTGTGTCAGGTAGATTTTATTATAAAGAACGTGCTGTAAAAGAACCACCTACTTGATTTTGATACTAAGTAAATTTGTAGATACTCTGGGGCATCTTGAGATTGAATAAATAGTGTTTTTGGTAATAAAGATCATACCAACGAAAAGCTTTAATATCTATGAAACCAGAAATGATCGGTCAGAAATAAAATCCAGGTTATAATAGAAGAATGTCGCTATTCTTCTGCACTTATTGGGGAATTTCGATAGCATTAGTACCTATAAATCAAAAAGTCATTTAAAGTTCATTAAAAAGTTAATTTGTCTTTCCTTGTGTAAAATTCTCGAAAATGTAAATTTAATTATGCGAAAAAGTACATTGTTACAAAAAAATTAAAGAATCCTAAGAAATGTAAATTGTTGGAATCGCTCTCAACTATTTTGCAAGTTGTAGCGAATTTGCAACCAGTAAAGAAAGGTTTGCAGCATGATCGCGCATTAAAGTCTCTACTTAAACTTTAATTTATTAGATAATCATTAAGTTTGCTTACAATTAATTAGATAGATAATGGAAATTAATAGAAATTTAGGAAGCGGCGAGTTTTAAATTTTAGACCGTTCTTGTTTAATATTATACAAATTTCCGGTAATTTATTGCAGTAATTGTTGCAATCTTTATGTTGTAAAAGTTTTTAATAGGCTTAGAAAGTTCACAGTATAATCAAAACGTAAAACATTTAACTGCAAAATTTATTCAAAAATACCAGAAATTTTAAAAAATAAATAAATCTAAATTTAAGTATTTTGTCCTTCCGCTCCTTCCACGTTAAAAACTCTCCGACTTTACCATTTAATAGCCCTTCTAATTTATGATCTATGCCTCTTACAAAATATTTCTTAAATCTTCAATTGTTGTTTCAAAATGATTTTTCTTAACTGTTCTTAGGGCCTACGGCGTCTCCAGAGTACCTTTTTTTTGATTTCACACTATTATTGGTCTCGGTCTAATTCCCCAAAGCATGTACGCACACTGACAGCTAATGCTGCATTTAAATAAAGCAACAAGAGAGAAAAAATTGTATTTAAGTTGCAGTAAACATAAATAACACGACATGCTGTTACGAAATGATTACGTTATAAAATACACACACTCACACACACAACCTCTCGTGGCGTTAATAATATTTAAATCCCGAAGTGCGGACGTGCTGCTGCGGCTGCAGTAACAGCCGTAGGTAATAATAATGCGATTACATTCCTGTAAGCCGACCTTGGCTCTCCAACGAGTTTTCACGACCTCCAGAGCTTTCGCTTACGCAACGTCTGTTGGTTGTAGTAATAGGACAATTTCTTTCAGCGGGACGTTTCCGTTTAGGTACTAGGTATACGACGGTGCCGTTTAGATTTTTTTTCTTTAATTATTTTATATTATTGCTCAAGCTAATATGTGAATTACTAAAAGTATTTACAGACTGCAAGGTCGTTGCTATTACTGTTGCGGATTGGGCGTGCACCTTACGTCATTACCTTGACCGATGCACGTATACACGTACGGTTGTATGGTTAACTATACTTAGTTACGCGTTTCCGGGAACACCCCCCAGTTCAAGCAACCGGATATTTGGTTGTATCTATTGCACGTGGTGGTATATGTAGACATTTAGTGTTTTGTTTTATTATCCCTTTCAGAAAACTAAAGATTTTTGTAAATTTAGAAATTCCTTACTAGCAATGTAATAGAAATCTTAATACGAAAAATCCATTAATCTAATCTTTGCCGTAACTTATAAACACCCATTACATGAATCAAAATAGAAACCAAGAGAAATTAAGATTTACCCACAGCGGTATAGAAAACCTACCTCATCCAACAGAGACACAAATTTCCATTCTCATGCACATCTAATTTATCGGAAAAGCTCAATAATTATATTCCTAGCTTAGCTGATAACAAATTTATAACATTTACACAATTACTCCTACGATCACAGCAAACTAAAAAAAATGACCGGCGGTGGCAACTTGATCAAATCGGAAATTGTTCAATGCCTAACATCAACAGTAACCCGTACAAGTTGGTTCTAAAAGACTTTTACTTACACTACAGTAAAAGTATAAAATTCAGAATTCTATTTTTACCTTCTCGATAATCAGCTGAAAATTTGTCTCAATAATTCCCTCTCCCTAGACCAGCACATCTACCACAAGTTTGATACTCCGAATTATTTATTTATCATATTTTTAACTCCCTGTCGACCATTTAGGAATATTCAAGAAGATTTCTGTTCTGTTGTGATTCCCAGGGTAGTACATGACAAACGAGAAGCAGTCGATGTCCTGCTGCTTCATCTTCCCCTTGCCTTTTTGCTCTTTTCTTACATTAGATACAGTTATCCCCCGCAATCTTATGTTTGCAAATTAGCAATCATAAGTAGAAAGACAACCTACAGTGACCACTGCTGATTAGCAGCAATAAAATTAAAAATTCTTGATGTAACTGTTTTCGGCACTGTAGACTGAAATGAGTTCTCAGTCATAGAAAAACATTAAAACATAAAAAGATTAACTGAAAAAGAAGCTACAGAAAATAATCTGAAACAAAATGGAATGGCTACTGAAACAAGCAAACACAACACAGAATTGATAACTTGAGGTTAGCCTCAAGACTTAAATAATGGAAGATCCTCTGTAAGACGTGCATATACAGGAAGTAATGATTCTTAAATACAGAGAAGTGAACTAGAAGAAAGTATAATTTATCACATTATTATATCATGGCCTGCCTCATGATAATCTATTAAATTATTAAATAGAAAACTTAAACGCTTAAAATATTTCAAATTTTATCGATCGATATTTCTAAAATTTACTAAGATCGTTAACTTAAATTCCTGTTTGCTGTAAAATTAAAGAAAAAACTAAACGAGTGTAGGAAAGCGCACAACTGCTTGGGTATAAAGATAAAGTCTTACCTTAAGGTTCAAGCTAGCACAAAGCTGACCTACTTTTAATCTACCAGATCACTAATTAAATGATTCTTAAATGTGAGAAGTACTTTTTAACTATTAACCAAAAAGTATTTAAAAACAAATTCACAAAATGATTGAATATCCATTGAGATATCCACCTTAAATGAAATAATTAAATGCCCAGATTGTCCAAGTATATATATAGCCAATCTAAACAATACATGCGTAAATGAATAAAATTACAGAAGTACACAATAAAGAGCTTGAATCCCAATATTACCTATCTTGAAAAACATCTGACTAATTCCGAAATGGAAAAAAAGTAAAAATAATAAAAACTACTACCCTAACGCCCTTTTCTAATAAGCAGTGACTTCAAATTAAAATCAATTTTTAATACAAGAAAAAATGTTTGGTAATTTTCATATACTGTTTGCTTACGCATCATTAAATAATTAGAAGGTAATTTCCAGGACAAACGCTATAATTATTTAAAGGCCATTTGTAGGATCTACAGAAGATTTGTTTTAAGGTCTTCGATTTCATTTGTAATACAAACAACCGTAAAAGTCTGCAAGTTTAACTTTAATAAAAGGAAAAACGAATTATTCAAGCACCTTCTAATAAATCTAATCGATTATGATACGAAAACACTTTTATTTCCTTAACCGCATTGACCTTACCCATCAAGAGCAGGGCAATTAAAATTCTTTCGTTGATTTCATCATCAGCTGATTTAAGAACGAATCGGTTAAAATACAAGGCTGTAAGATCTCGTATGATTCAATTTTTATATAGTAAAATCATAATATTATCACCAATATTCTTTTAATTCATAAAATCGAGGTATGTAGGTTTATAGGTCTGACAAGAAAATCATAAAATAGAAACTTGAATTTTATGATGATTTTTTCCTCCACAATACAAAATAAAGGGTATGTTAAAGAAGCATCGCGTGTTTACTTATATTGAGTAACGACATTAATTGATTAGCCTTCATGAGGCGCTATTATTATTACGGCAATTCTTGTTTAATATTATGCTTATCCTTGGTGTTAATCTAACTAGGAGAGGTCGCGCGGACGTGCAGCAGCAGTAGTGTCTGTCTTCGATTTTACAAATATTCTGCCCCGAAGCCATTTCACTAATTCCCATCGACCACCTGACGCTATGTTTTCTCTCTGGGCCCATTTTCTGTTTTAAATAAAAATCTTTAATTTTTCGTTATGAAAGTGTATAATACAGAAGACACTACTCCACTGGGAAGGAACCGTGCTGAAGATGAATTAATACAATTTCTGCGTGGAGAAAATACTACACATTTTTGCAAATGACATCGGTCGAAAAAAGAGAAATCTAATACACTTTTTTTACTGACTTAAATCGAGGAAGGGGGGACTTTAGATACCATAACATAAATGTAATTTATAAGACGAGATTTATATTTAAATTCTTATTATGACATTTTTTCTTACTTTCATTAAAATTATTAAAGAGTTTCCGGTTCTTTTCACTTTTTTTGGGGTAGTTGGTCGCAATTATTATTATATAATTAGTTTCGCTAAGATTTGTTTTCTGAATGACGTTACCATTATTTGTTTCAGCATCCTAATATCCAATTGATAACTGTATGCAGATTTTGAAAATTAAACGCTCCATTTAACGCGAACATTTTGAAATATTGAAAGTTGTCAAAAAGTTTAAACAATATGCATACATAATTAACTAACCTCACTTATAATGCACATGAATAGCATAAAGAATAACTGAAAATGCGCTCATATTAGTATACTACTACTACTACTACTACTATGCTGCTAAATGTGATTGGAAAGTCCTCATTTTATAATACCTATCCTACTGTAACGTGAATTTAATTTTTTTGTAAAATTAAAATTTAAGAGCCGAGTGTGCAATGACCATGTCCATACACGCCTGCCTTTTGTTGCATAACTGTCTTAACCATTAGCACTACTGTTAGTACATAAATTTGTTCCCTTTTGCAAAACTTTCTGCAATTGACCCATTTTTTTCTCTTCTCACAATAACTTTTTCATCATCCAAAAATACGCGATTTAATGTTTCGAAAAAAAATTAATTAACAGACTGAGAGGGTAAAATAATTTAACACTTTCTAACTTATTAGTTTAGTACAAATTCCTCTTCTTCAATCGTCCGTAATATTTTAGAAAATTAACATGGTTAAATTTCTTAACGGTAAGATTTGATCTTTAAATGGAATTACAATAAGTAATATACACATAAATTATGATAGATTAAAATCAAATAATTTTCAAAATGCAGAATTCTGCATGAAAAATTAACTATTTTTGTAACGCCACTTATTTTATTATTATCGTATCAATAGTAAAAGTATTATAGACTTAAAATTTCTCCTGGTTTTTAAATTATAATTAAAACATTTCGCTTAATTTTTGCCATAATGAATAGGTAGTTCTTCGCTGACGGTGTAACTTAACGCAGTATTTACTATTATTTTATTTAAAATACAATTTCTTAAATGCACACACATTTCACATAAACAGTGAAAGTTAAAAACGAGGGGCAATTAGTTCAGCAAGCTTAGGATGTGATGTTCAACTGTTACTTGCATTTATAACAATAAATCTGCCATTTTAAGAAATTTAAAACAATCAGTTTCAGTTTGCGGTAATTGCTATTCACACAGTTTAAATATCCTTTTTGGGTTTTGCTTAAATTATCCTTCTTGCATGGGAAAAGGACATTTAAATATTAAAGACTTTTTAAATGTGTGGATTTTATTTTTAATAATAATAATAATAATAACAACCAAGAGAAACACGAGGCAAAATCGAGATAGCAACAATTACGAGATTTATACATAAATTTTAATAATAATTATGTATATTAAAAAACAAAAATAAGAATTTGTAGATATTTCGAGAAAATACAATCGTGCCACGAACAGTTTTTTGTTTTTTATGCTCCTATGGACTGTCGTTCTTCTACAAGGCTATGTTAATGTAATAAATTCTTGTTGAATCTATTTTTTACGATTTTCTGAAATTTGGTTTTATTGCTAAAGGCATTTTTTAGCTTTAGCAAATCTGAAATTGTAGACTAAAGATATACCATAAATCTTTAAGAACTTTTTGTATATTTAAAAAAATTTCGAGTTCCCGTTTCAAATCTCACACATCAAAGTAAGAACGACATCTAAATATTTAGAAAATTTTAGTGTGATTGCTATTATTAGCATATTATAGCCCACCCATTCGTTTTGTTTTCTGTGTTTTTGTCAGTTTGTCACATAGTTTTATTAGATTGTCAGTGTGATATTTTTAAATTTCTAGCTTCAAGTTATTAATAGTCAATATTGCCACTATTGCTAATAATGTTATCAATATTATAAATAAATCACTACAAACAAACAAGAAATTTCCTCAGTAGTTTAGAATTATATCAAACTGAAACCCATTGAAGCTCTGTACTTACCGCAAAAGAAATTTCAAGAAAAGTTAAAAATAAATTCGAAATTAAAATAAAACAGAGATTATGCACGGGGAGATATAAAATAAAAAGATTAAATTGGACAGAAAAATAAAACATAAGTAAATCAATTTGACAATCAAACAGACTAAAACTCAAGCGGAAGTAAAATCGAATAACAATTGATGGAATAAATGAACTTAGAAAATTTAAGTTATGCTTGAATTGTCTTCATGGTGACCAAATTGTAAGTCGTTTTAAACAGTGTCTAATAAACCTCGGGGTTGTAAAAAAATACAGCTTTTGTGCATTAAATAAGAAATAATAGATTAGAACAAAATACTTAAAATTTAAAGATTTTATAATATAAGAATTGCACAATAAAAAAAGAAGAATGCGTAAGTGTAATCCACTTAATTTAATTTACACTTTCAGGCATGTGGCATTTTAAATTAATTTGCAATTATTATAAAATTAAAACAAGCTACTGGCATCATTAATCAAAATAATTACTATCGCTTTATTATAACCATGACGTTAATTGCTAACTGTTTAACAAAGACTGCAACTACCTCATGTTTTGTTTTTGTATAGCTACGTTGTAAGATCTATTAGTTTAAAAAAGCAAACTCGATGTGAAAATAAAAGGCTTATTACTGTTAAAGATCGTAAAAAGTAGCAAACAGGAAGAATTAATAAGTCAAATTTATTTTAAAATAAAAACTTAAATTATAAATGCCCTAAAGAAATAATTATAGAACTAATGAAAGAATTTTGCCTGACAATCTAGTAGTTTGTGAGTAAAAGAAAAATTAAACACTACCTAATTATTTAAATACTTCATTTGTTTTAAATAAATATACCATATTAATAGTCTTTTATTGTATTTTTATGATTCAATATTAATTTAAGGAAAACTAAAAATCTTTACCTGCTATTTCCAGCGCGATAGAATAAAATTAATATTCATAAAAGAATATTTAACAACTGAACAAAGCCACTTTCAATTTCATCCCGGGATGACACAATAAATGATAATGAGTTCACTTCCAGTATGAAAATTAACTTGAGATCCGGTAAAATACGATTTTTATTTTATAATAATTGTTTCTGAAATGATTAAAATCACTTCACTATAATAAATTCAAACAGTTATAACTCTCACTCACTTTTTAAATACAATAAAAACTTTTTATATTATTAAATTTTCTCAATTGATCTTAATTAATTTCTAATTGCGAAATTATTTTATACGAATTGGGTATTTTAGATGAAATCATTCTTATGGAATATCTGAATGGCTTATAGTTATAACACTCTAAAAACAGTTTTCACTTTTCATAATCATAGAATGAATAAAATTTTTGAAGTGGAAACCGCAACCACGCAAATCTTCTTCAAGAGTTTCTTCATAGCTTTTTTTCTTTTGTCCAAAGAAATTTATCTTAAAACTCAACAAGTTAGAATTGACCTAGAGGTGTTTGAATATATTTAAATTTATCACAGAGTTTATTAATTCGTCATCAATCAATTTATAAATGCATTTCTTTTAATTTTATTTTTATTTTGGTATAATCCTTGAACTAGTAACACAAATAACTTCTTGTCGGAAACCTTCAGGGAACTGCAATTTAATTGCGGCATGTAATTTTCTTTTAAAAAAAAATAATTATGAATGTGAAGGCAAATTAAAAACCATAATTTTGTGTAAAATAGTAAACAATCAAAGTAATACAAATTTTATTTAGAAATTTCTTTTATTGATTAATCACGGTTACCGTTGTTATTAGAATCCGCCAAGGAATTAAAAACGGAAAATTAAATTAATTTAACAATTTCGATCACTATCTCACCAAAAGCACGCAAACTATATAAATCACAAAAAATAACAAAACCATTTAAAAACCCAAAAATGATGATATGGATGATCTTAAGTACTGATTCACTTACGAGAAACTTCATGATGTTAAAAGTGATGATCACAGGTGATTAACTAATAAAAAGAACAATGGTAGGTATATTAACCGTCGATAGAGTCGAAGAAGTGTGTGTTGTACTAGGCACGCGGACACAGTGAGTTATATATCCAAGAGCAGCCTCGGAACGCGAGGTCGCTCCGCGGAAGAGCGCGCTCGCATTGACCGGCCGGCGAAGGTCTCCACGACCCCACGTGCCCACCCAGATGACCAGTCACCCTACACCACTGTGCTCTGTGACCGTCGTGGTCAGCTCGTCGTCACAATCTTTTAAAACCTTTTACCCTTGGGTGTCACGTTACCTGCGACCTAGAACAAGAGCAACCTCCACCTGGAGCTATGAGGAGGTCGAATTTAAATTGCATCTTAGGATAAGTAGTTTTAAAGATTATCATTATTGTTAATTGCAATTCTGCGATTTTTATGTTTCTAAAAAAATGTGTAAATTGTGTTTTACATGGTTATTTGAAAAGCATACAAAAAGGGCCTTGAAAGTAGACGGGGCCAGCAAATAGATTATAATAGGGGAATGTTGTAGAATTACCCTGATAAAAACTGGGTATTTGGGTTACTGTCTTTCCGAGTAACAACTGTATGTAATTTGTAATAAAAACGTGATAATGATTCATATTAATAACTAGCAGGGCCAAATTGTGGCTTGAAATGGAAAGGCTTGATCTTCCTACATCCCACATCAATGAGGGCACATTTAATCACTTACCATTCAAAAATAATTAACACAATCTAATAATAATTTTGAAACTCACCTTCATTAATATACTATTTATAGGTCAATCAGCTTTAAGAGAACTTCTTAGAAAAAGTTAGAGATACTACAAGAGAAGGATAAAAAGTAAACACACATTACACAATACCTAGTGAAGAACACACCATGAAAAATTTAAATAAAGTTTTACACCACAAAAACAAGTTAAACTAGATTTGAGGTTTAATGTTTTTTTTAATGACAAAATTTAAACCTTTGAGCTTATTTACGACATACAATACCAACAAAACATAAACAGAAAATCAATCTAGTTAAACAATCGCACAAATTACAAAACGATATTTTCAATTTATTTTTGAAATGTCTAAAATACCATCTGCACATATATTTTCTAATAACCAGCTAAAATGTATTTTGAAGTCAATAACAATAAGATGAAGAAAACAGGCGAAAATATCTTATATATTACCTCTAATAGATAAATTTGGCATAGAAGGAAGCTAAGCAAACATTGTAATCCGATATTACGAACTGATACAAAAACATTCGTTTTGGGTGAATATGCTTTATTTGTGACCAAGACCACCAACTGAATCTAGTTGTTGCAGAATCTTATATAACGTGCATCACAATGTGCTTCAATAAATATTTCGTTTACTTAGTGTAGGCATTATAAGGTCCAGACCTGCCACAGAATATGTGAATTTAAATTGTTTGTATAGCTACTATTGTTGAGATTGGAATCAAGAAGGTAAGTAAGCTTTTATAAAGTCTAAAATGTTATTGTAGAGCTATAAATTACTACCTCTTGTAATCTAAAAAAAAATAATATTTACTTATGATATAAGAGTTGTAAATGTCAAATATTTATCTTTTTTGGTTTACTTTTGAAATTATATTCAGTAGAAATTTTGTAATAAAAGAAAGCAAAATGACGTTCATTCAAGATCAGCAGACGGAAGTGGCTCGATTTGGAATCATAGCCGTACTTTCATGCCTCAGAACTTGCTCATACTTCTATCCCAAGTAAATCTTTAAAAGCTAAAAATGCTTTGTGCAGTATTTCTTAAAATGGCAATTACTTCTTTGGTTATTTGTAAATGCATCTCAATTTTGATATTACATACATTTAACTTCATAGATCATGCTTTTTTTGAAAATGTTTTATTGCTAGATTCACGCAGCTAAGCGAGCAAAATAATGACAGTAGCAAAGAACAAACTCAACCAAATATAAAACTCATACCTAAACCGCCTCCTATTTTTATATACGGTGTTTTAAATTATAAGAAGATGATTGAAAACCTAACCAATGTCACTGAAGAAGAAACATATCAATTCAGGTTTTGCAAAATGACACAGTTAAAATTAACACCTAAATTAAACATTAGGCATCTAAACGGTGGGGAAATAGTTCACCATACCTATCAAACGAAGCAAAATTGAGCTTATAGAGTAGTGATTCGTAATCTCCACTATTCGATACCAAGTAATGAAATAAAAGAACTAAATAATCAAGGAGACATTGTTTGCAACATCTTAAATATAAGACAAGAGTCAATAAACATCCTCTACGTTCTACGTCGACCTTGAGCCTAAGCAAAACAACAAAGAAATGTACAATCTACAATACTCAAGAACATAAAAATAATTGCAGTACCACCCAATAAAAAACATACTATCATACAATGTACCAGACGCCAATTGTATAGTCACTCAAAATCTTACTGTACTAGACCCTACAAATGTATTAAATGCGGAGGAAATCACATGACAACTGACTGCCAAAAATCTAAAGAAACACCAGCCAAATGTGCTCAACCGAACATACTGCCAATTACAAGGGCTGCACAGTTTGCAGGAATTTACAAAATTCACTAAGCAAACAGATAAATAGAATCCAACATACTCCAGGTAGACAAACCATCCTACAAAATACCACGCATACAGCAAATTCTACGCAAAATATACAAATTAATACCACATACTCGCAGGTATTAGATAGAAACAATCAAACAGACAACAATGGACACTTCCCTCAACGAATTCAAAATGTTGTTTACCCAGCTCATCAACTAGAACAGCTTGATACTAACCATGCTCTCAACTGTTATTAACAACAAACTCAACAATGCACGTTAGATTCCTTCGAATTGCCGAGTGGAACGCTAATGGTGTGCCAAATCATAAACTCGAATTAATGCAGTTTTTACAAGATAATAATATTGATGTACTGCTTGTATCAGAAACACATTTTACTAATCGAACTGTGCTAAAAATATCCAACTACTCAATCTATCAATGTAATCACCCGGACGGCGCTGCCTACGGAGGCGCAGCAGTACTCATTTGTAATGCCTTACAATATTACAAAGCTCCCGCTTACCAAACAGACAAAATATAAGCTGCTATTATTCAAATTAAACACAGCCCTGGTCTTTTAATATAGCCGCAATGTATAGACCTCCCAAACATAGAATCGACGTAGAAGACTATGTAAATTTTCTTCATCACCTAGGAAGTAGATTTATTGTAAGAGACGATTGAAACACAAAGTATACCAACTGGGGATCCAGATTAATCACTCCAAAAAGTAAAAGCTTACTACAGTCCATAATAAGCCACGATTGCTCATATCTATCAAGCGGAGAACCTACATACTGGTCTTCGAATTCAAATAAAACGCCCTCACCTACTCAATTTCTTTGTACTTAAAAACATCGGCACAAATTACACACAAATCGAAGCAAATTGAGACCTATTCCCTGATCATACACCTATCATTACAACACTTAGCACTCATATAATTTACGAGCCTAAAGTACTTAGGCTGACATCACCGAAAACTGATTGGAATGCCTTTGGAACCCACATTAACGAGAGCATAAATCTCAATATCAAATTAAAACAACTATACGATATTAATGTCCTTTCAGGACACGCAGAACGCGACAGTCAAAACATATATATTACAATCTGGAAAGCCACTAAACAGTTTAAACTACCAATATTTCATGTTACCTCAATCTTACAAGAAGATGGCATTTGGGACCAAACCGACAAAGAAAAAGCAACCGCCTTCGCTACATACCTTTCCAATGTATTCAGCGTACCGCAAGCAAACAACAACAATAATGCTGAAAATGTCGACAAAACATTTTTATATAGTGCATGTCCAATGACACTACCAACTACACCAATTTCTCCAACAGAAGTGGAAAGAGCAATCAATAAGTATAATAACCGAAAAGCACCTGGTTTTGATTTGATCCCTGGGCATATATTGAAAGATTTACCAAGAAAAGCAGTAATATTTTTGACAATATAATAGTATGCTTCAAACTTGTCTACTTTCCAATTACGTGAAAATATGTCCAAATAGTTATGATTCACAATCCTGGTAAATCTCCAAATAGAGTCACATCGTACAGTCTCATAATTCTCCCACCCATTACGTCCAGAATTTTCGAAATTTTCTCAAAATAATTTAAATGGATGCTGATATCAACGAAACGGTCCCAACACATCAATTTGTCTTTCGTGAAAATCACTGAACCACACAACAATGCCATAGGATAGCAATGATACTAAAAAGCCTAGAAGAGGAGAAACTGTATACGGCTGCTTTTCTTGACATTCAGGAAGCATTCGACCGTGTGTGGCATGATGGCCTTCTTTACAAATTTAAACATATACGTTCTCACATCTTACTATCTCCTGCTTAAATTCTATCTCACCGATCGTTAATCCCAAATAAGATTTAATATGGAGACCTCTCCAGACTTTCCAATCCATTTAGGAGTACCTCAGGGAAGCATTCTTGGTCCTCTTCTATACCTGATTATCACTGCTGGCATACCAACTAGAAACGACACCATCATTACCACGTTTGCAGATGATGCTGCTACCATGACAGGCAACGAGAACCTCCAAGCTGCGCCCTAAAGCCTAAAAACTCCTTTTAATCAGCCCGAAGCCGGTGCAAGTGACATTTACACATCGGAGAACTGACTGTTCATATGTAACAATAAATGGAGCACAATTGCCATGGTACGGCCATGAGAAGACTTTATCATTCATAATCGCTAACATAGTTTTAGAAGAACTTGAATAGAAAGTCTTAAACAATGAAAATGTTAATCAACGTGTCTTTTTCTAATACTACAAAAGATAGTCGATGACTGCATATTATGCATAGACCCTAATCATAGTCAAACCATACTAAAGGAATTCAACAAAGTACAGCCCAGACTTCAATTTACTATAGAAAAAGAAACAGATTATAAAATAAATTCTTTGATCTTACCTTACACAGGAACAATAATAGAATAATCACTAATTGGTAAGCAAAAGACGTATAGTCTGAAAAATACACAAGTTTACTCTCAAATACTTCAAAAACATACAAAATTAGCATTACCAACAACCTAATCGACAGAACAATAACTTTATCACATCCCCAATTTAGAAAACAAAACATTGAAAAAGTAAAAAAAAACATTACTAAAAAAACCAATTTCCTATACTCTTTATAAATAAACACTTAAAGAGACGAATTAATATTACATCTATAATAATAACAGAAATCAACAAAATAAAGGTGAAAGTGAGAAGACTTATGTATCTTTCCCATATGTCAACGATAATAATATTAATTCAAGAATACAAAAAACCTTAAATGGCCAAACAAACATCAAATTAGACTTTATGAATTACGGAACATTAAAACCATTATTTACTAATCTAAAAAGAAAGACTGGTCCAAACTACATATCGGAGATAGTGTATCAAATAGATTATAATGATTGTAATTCAAGTTAGATTAGTCAGACAAAACAATATGCAGGGTGTATGTAAAATGGCGCATAATAAGTACACCACATTATTGTACATCATAAACTGAGAAAAAAATTCTAATATCGGTTCGCCGATAATCTCCTCATTACAGAGTTATTAACATTCCTAGCTGTCTTCTGATTTTTCTATTTTTAATAATTAAGATAAAATAGTTACAATAATTAGTAATTTAAGTAATAAGAAAGATGTTCAATCATATTTTTGTTTTGAATCTTAATTATTGTTAATTTTTTGCTGCAAAATCTATAAAAAGATGTTGCAATGCTGCTGCAGTACGAGGGCGGTTCAATAAGTACCCGTGTTATAAATGAAGACACAATTTTTTTCAAAATTTTTTTTTATTCTTCAACATAGTCTCCTTTTAGAAATATACACTTCTCCCAACGTTCCTGCCATTTTTTTAACCCCTCCACAAAATAGGATTTGTCGAACTCTCCAAACTACGCCTCTATCTCGGCGATGACTTCCTCGTTTGAGCTAAATTGTTTTTCCCGCGAGCCATTTCTTCATGTTAGGAAACAAGAAAAAGTCGCAGGGAGCCAGATCGGGTGAATACGGGGGGTGCGGCAGCAATTCATAACGCAATTCATGCAGTTTGGCGGCGACAACTCCGGATGAATGTGCTGGTGCGTTATCGTGGTGAAACAGCACCTTCTTTTTCGCCAAATGCGGCCGTGTCTCTTTCAATTTTTTGTCGAAGCTGTCTAATAACTCACTGTAGTATTGTGCAGTGATCGTTCTTCCTTTTTCTAAAAAATCCATGAGGATGACGCCGTTCGCATCCCAAAAAATCGTCGCCATGACTTTTCCGGCCGATGAAACCATCTTCGCCTTCTTTGGAGCAGATTCACCGGGAGAAATCCATTGTTTTGATTGTTGCTTAGTTTCTGGTGTGTAATGATGAATCCAGGTTTCATCAACGGTGACAACTCGACGCAAAAACTCCTTCGGATTTCGCTTAAATTGCTCCAAACACTGCTTCGAAGTTAACAGCCGCATCCGCTTGTTGTCCACCGTTAGCAATCGCGGCACCCATCGCGCCGACAATTTTTTCATCGCCAACTTATCATGTAAAATATTAATTGCCGTTCCGGTCGACACACCTACGGCCTCTGCTACTTCACGCACTTTCGTTCGTCGATCAGCGAGAATCATGTCGTGGACTTTTTGAATGATTTCCTCGGTAACCACGTCTGCCGGGCGTCCTGGTCGCTCCTCATCAAAAACGGATGTTCGCCCACGTTTAAATTCGTTGAACCAATATCTAACTGTGGTCATAGACGGCGAAGTGTCCCCATAAACAGCATCCAACTTTGCTTTTATCTCCTCGCATTTTTTCCCATCCAAAAACAAAAAGCGAATTACCGAACGATACTGCTCTTTTTCCATCTTAGCTAAAATCACGAAACACGTCTTACTCAAATGGCTGTCAAATCCAAACTAACCTATCAATCAGTCTGCAATTTGTTATACCGTCGTTTGATAGATGGCAGCACACGATGATAACACCAACTTCCCTCAGGAACGCCTTCTGTCGTCAAACACGGGTACTTACTGAACCGCCCTCGTATGTATTTAGAAAAGTTTACACAATTGTCACTGTTTCTAGGTAAGTAATGACATTTGTCATTTTCTTACATTTCAAATTCGTTCATTTGATATTTTCAACTTGCATCTGTTCTGCATCAAATAATCTTTAGTGCAATTAGTTTTGTTTGTGTTAATTCGTTTGTTAAAAATATTACAGTGTTCGTTCTTTTTGTTTTTTCTTGTTTCGTTTTTATTACGTGTTTGTAGTATTTAGACTGTTAAGTATTTAGTTTATAGTTCCTTGTTCTTAGAATTTTAAATAAGTTTTTGTCATGACGTACAGTTTCAACGAGTATGCAGACAATTACGTATTTGATATTAGGGGAATGCCAAAGTCACTTTAGAGCTGCTCAGATGTTATATACGCAGCGATATCCAAATAAAAGACATCTTGACGCAAACGTTATTCGACGATTAAATCAAAGGCTACGCGAAACTGGACGTATCGAACCTGCATCTTCAGCAGACAGAGGCCGCCCACGAAATGTACTACTGCCACAGGTAGTAGAGGACATTTTAAACTCATTTGGTAATTACCCAAGTTTAAGTGCCCTATCTGCTGCACGAATGCATAATGTCTGCATAGTAGTATTCACAAAACTTTGAAGGAAAATTGTCTTCACCCATATCACTTTCAAAAGGTTCAGGCATTGCTTCCAGAAGATTATTCTCGTCGTCTGAGATTCTGCCAATTGTTAAATCGACAACAAGATGCTATTCCGGGATTTATTGGAAAAGTTTTGTGGACAGATGAAGCAACGGTTACACAAAATGGTATCTTTAATGTTCACAATATGCATTTGTGGGCTGCCAATTTTGTAGATTTCCCCGAAAATAATCGATTAGATTTATTGGACGATATTCCGTACACATTTAGAAGAGACATGTGGTTCCAAATGGACGGAGCTCCGACGCATTGGGGTATTCAAACGAGACAATGGCTAAACGAAACATATCTAGAAAGATGGATTGGGTGCGGTGGTCCAGTAGGGTGGCCTCCGAGAAGTCCGAACTTCAACCCATTGGACTTCTTCTTGTGGGGTACGTTGAAGACTCTAGTTTACGAAGAAAAAATCCAAACTGAACAAGAGTTAATTCAACGAATACATACCGCCGCCGCCGTTGTAGTGATTACAAATAATAATATGTTGCAAAATATGGAAGCAAGCATATTACGCCGGATTAGAAAATGCCAAGAAGTTAATGGTGCTCACATTGAAAATTTGTTATATCATTATTTTTATTAAAATAATAGAATAAAACCATTTTTCATAATAGTGTCTGACCTTTAATTGTAAACGTCTAGAATTACATGAAAAAATTCAGAATATTTCTTCCGGTGCTAAGTTTCTCGTCTTCCTGAGGTCTTTTTTTTGTGATTGCCTTACATTGCAAGAATACATGAAGTAAAGCAAATTTTAATTTTTGTATTTTGCGCATATTGTAATGAAAATATCAAACATGTTTTAAGTTGATTGAAGTTTTTTTTTTTATTTTACCCAAAGCTTATTTTAAGAAAACTGAAATTACATTATGCAGTGGTTTCTTAAATGCTTACTGCTATCATAAGATTTATTAGTACAATGCCTGCTCAAAATAAAATGAATTGAACAGAAAGTAACATCAATAAATAATTTTGTTGCTAGGAAACCATCAACTTTGCAAACAGCACTGTTAGAAAAATCTAATTCGAATTTAATCATACATTGTTGTCAGATCTAAAGATTTTTAATTGACCATATTTCGAAAACTATGGATTTATGGGAAAAATTGTATTTAACTTTTTGATTGGGATTTTGATGCAGATTCACGTAGTGTGCATATTATGCGCCATTTTACATACACCGTGTATAAGTGCAACTTCAATTCAGAATAAAAAGAAAGACGGCTCTCAGTAAACACGCAATTGACAACAATCTCCAATTCAATTTTCAAAACTTTAAATTTTTGGAACAAGGGAATAACTTTCAAAAACGATCCTTTTTTGAAATGATTCATATTAAATATTTTATAAATGATATTGAAAACTTTGCAAAATGATACAATAATTTGTATTTTGATACACCCTATTGCTTTGCCTGGCATATTTCCTTCAAAAATGATAAATACTTTAAAAATATGAACGTATCTCAACAGCAACAAATGTCCTTTTTAAAAATTTTAACTTTTTTTTTCAGGGCAAACTTGAACCTACATTAATTTAAGAAATTCAATAAAAGTTTTTTTTTTCAAGATGTATTATGAATCTTATGTAAATAATTAGAAAATAGGTTTTTAGTATAAGTAATTTAAATTATTATGTTTCCAGGTAAAATTTAAAATTAAAAACTTTATAATTTAGAAACCAAACCAATAAACATGTAGATGATAAGAAACTATTAAATAATTTTAGAATAAATTTATGTAAGTATAAGCATACATGTAATCATAATAACAATAATATTAATTAATTATGTAATTTTAGGTTAATCAAGGCATTGAAAACAGTATAATCTGTATATACGTATACCGAAACGTTTATGTAAATTTAGTAATAAAACATTTTCAGAAAAGCATAATTTATGAAGCTAAAAACCTTTAAACCTATTCAAATTTAATTAAAGATCAAAAACAAAAAAAAATAAATAAATATCTTTGCCCTATTATTACAAGTCCTAAAACATCTAAAACAAAATATACAGGGTGTCTTGGAAATGACTCCAAATATTCAGCAGACACATTCCTCGACAAAAATAAAACCTTCTTTGTCACGTAATAACTAAATATTAAGAAAATCGACTGGAAATGTGTAGTTTTATTTACATCGTTTTACATGTCTCAGTGATTTTCTAAAAGATCCATATTATCGATTTCACTTTCATTATTACAAACCTTAGGACTGCACTGTAGCAAAGTCAAGAATATGGCAATACTTCGACACTTTGGATCAGTTTCTACTCTTTTTATATTAAATTTATATATTCTCTAATTACCATGGCAACTGATTTTGCCCTTCTTCTTGTTAAGATCAGATAAAGCTTCACTTTTTAAATTTCCAAAGAAGCTTCATTAGTTAATGAAATGAGAGTAGAAACCAGGCCATTAAGTTTATTGTACATATTATAAATAAACCAACAAAAACTGCTAAAACAATCGGCATTCTTATCGATCACATAGTTAGTATGATATTCATATTGTAAAATCCTGTTCCATTGATTATAACCCCATCATATCAGATTATATCGTAGTATAATGGTAATCTCAGTTTATTGTAAATAGAATGGATGATACTAAAAAAAATATCTCAAATTTTATTAACAAACTCTTAACCTTATTTAATGTAACATAGTGGGTCAAAGTGGATCTCATTCTTATTATGTGATGTCTAGTTTAGTACTGATGATAGCGAAACACGGTTTCCGTGACCATCGGCTATTTTTTTATCCCAAAACCAAATGTGAAAACAAAGTTCGGACATCATGGCCTGCTTTCTCAATATTGGCAAAAAATTTTTTTCTTTTAAAAACAACTTTTGCTCATATCTTGCTTATTTGAAGAACTATCTAGAAAATCATCTTTTACTAGAAATCTAATTTGCAATAACGTGGCACACTTAATAGTTCTGTGTCATACTTTACCGTTTTCAACAAATACGTAATTTAATTTTTTTTTTATAATGGGATGCATAATTGACCATGACTTACCTGAAAGGATTATTGTTCAAGGTTTACAAATATGTATAGATTGCTATTGATTTATCTAAAAATTATATCTGTCAAAAAAGAGTAAAGTATGAAAAAGCAAAGTGCTATGTTATTACAAATTGAATTTCTAATGTCTTTAAAGTTTTTCGATAGATTTTCAAATAAGCAAGGTATAAACACAAAAGTAGATTTTTCTCTGAGTTCAGCAATACCCCACATGTGGTATTTAAAATTAGTAGTTTCAGAGATATGGAGAATTTAATAATTAAATAATTAAACTTGAGATTTTAATGTTTTAATGTCTGGTATCAACTGGATGGTGCATCACCACATTATTCACTTCGTTTTAGAGAATGCCTAGATGAAATCTTTCCTAGTAGATGGATAGGAAGGCGTGGTTCAATGGAATGGCCGGCTAGATCTCCTGATCTTACCCCCCTTGATTTTTTCTCTCAGTTCTTCAAGATCTCGAGGTTTTGAGTGATACACAAATTATTTTAAACACACTCAAACAAACAAACAAACAAGCAAACTCAAACACTGCTACTTAGTGTGACAAAAAGAGAAACTCTTACGCTATCATAATCATGGCAAACTAAGCCAATAAAATTAAGAAAAGTGTCACTTTTAGGCATGGTGTCAATAATCGATACATTTAACTTAGCTGCCACAAGTTTGGTAATAGAACAATTGTCTATGAATAGAACAATTATAAAAAGGGTTGATTTCTCCCTTTATTTCTAGACATGTGGTGAAAGGGTAAAGAAAGGGGGCAAAAATCCAAAGAAGTGTCTCAATACACAGGGCCGGCTGGAAGTTTTGCTGGGCCCAGGGCAGCAAAATATTGCGGGGCCCTTAAAATAAAAAAAGAAGAAACACTGCTTTTTCAGACATAGTCTAACTTGTTTATTTTAATTATTTAGAAAGAATTAGAAATTTTATTTGTTCCTAACATATCGATACAAAGCATTAATTATTTTTCTCTCAAGGCGCTGGGCCCCAGCAAGCGCGGGGCCCTGGGCAGTTGCCCCGCAAACCCGGCTCTTCAGCCGTCCCTGTCAACACAAGACTCAATGCAGAAAACCGCATATATCGAGTTATAGTATAAACGACAGGAGCGCATGTTACAAAAAACTCGCTTCTCTCTGTGCCCAAGGGTGCCCATTCATTTGCAAGATTTCATACCCCAGATTGCCGTAAATCCGTAATTGCCTGAATGGACACCCTTGGCTATAAGGAGGGGCGTACCTTTCTGGCGTTCTGAAATTTGCATTATACAAACTGGTCTTTGTAAAAATATGCTTGAAATGCATATTAAGACTTGAAAATCCGGTTGCTTATTATTTTATATTTATATTATAAGTTTGTAATAATTCGAATTTTGGAACGCCAGAAAGGCACGCCCCTCCCTATAGCTAAGGGTGTCCATTCAGGGCAATTACGGATTTACGGCAATCTGGGGTATGAAATTTTGCAAATGAATGGGCACCCTTGAGCATAGAGAGGGACGTACCTTTCTGGGGTTTTGAAATTCGTATTATACATACTTTCAATAATACGCAACCAAATTTTTAAGTCTTAATATGCATTTTGCATTTCTGGTTTACCATTATTGTACACACAAGATTTGAGACAACCCCACAGAAAAGAATGTAGAAGCTATAAATCAGGTGACCAAGCCGACCAAGGTGTAGGAACCACCTCGTCCTATCCACCTTCCTGGAAAATTTTCATTAAGAAACACCATCACTTGTCTTCCAAGATGTGGTGGTACTCCATCTTACCGGAACCACATGTCACGTCGAGCTTCCAGAGGAATATCTTCCATATAATTCGGCAATTCTTCTTCCTAAAAATGAAGGTAATTTTCTGCCCTAAGAGGTCCCTCAATAAAATGAGGTCCAATAAGATGGTTATTTAACAAGCCGCACCACACGTTGACGTAAAAGCGATATTGATGGTTAACTACGATTGGGCATGTGGGTTTTGCTCCGCCCAGAGGTGAGAATTACATGCGTTGTTAATACCATTCCTTGCAAATTGAGCCTCATCCGAAAAATACTCCAAAACACTAAAACCCAACGTAAACAACTCGTGTCTCAATCAGTGTAAGAATGTAACGTTTATTTATTATTATTAATATTATTACGCATTATTGTTTTTATTTCTGTGCATATGGGACGGGCCGAAAGAGACCGCTGTTTCTTGGGAACGTTCTTAATAACTTTTTGAGAATCGGAAAAATAAATAGGTAAGTAAAGGAACGACTGTTTTGAAAACAAATTCTTAAATTATCTTTATTATGCACTGCACTCTGACTACCAGTATTGACCAATATTGTCAACTCCTCAAGCTCCTTCACTGTTACAGATAGGAAAATACTTTGCTTACTTTTTTCGTATGTTTTGATGCGTTTTATTTACTATTAAAGTTTCCTGTATACCTTCTAAAACACCCTGTATAATGTCCGGGGGCTTTCTTGACGTATCAGGACTTTGCCAAATTCAAATTTTTTACGACCAACAAAACCACTTGAAAAGCATATTGCGTTTGAGCCAGTGACTCTGCTTTATTAGCAACTCAACCATTGAGATCGGCTGAGTGCCGCTGAACGTGCTCATTGCTTGTGTTGAGAAGCAATAATCAGGTTTGCGCTTACGGGCTGCCAGCATCGAAGAAAGCGCTTTTAAAAGTGCTGCCTTTGCCTTTACGTAAATTTACGTTGGTTGCAGATCATCCAGGAACTCTTGGCCCTCAGCGCTGCTAATTGATGCTTGCTCCCTGGACACAAGGATTGGTTACTATCAATCAGTGGCGTAAATATAATTTTAGCCCCCCCCCCCCGCAACTCGAGGCCTCTCAGTATTTTATGATGTATAATAATAATATTTAAAAAACACTTTATATTACATTGTATTTTTAAATATGTGATAGTAGGTACTTATATAACAAATGAACTGGACAGTAGAAATTTCGCTTATTCAGACTTTTCTAATTATATGGCTATTTTTATTTCATATCTGTAAACGACTGTTGAGCCCCCAAATCCTTCGGGCTCCCCGCACTACGGGCTTTTGCGTCCACTATTTACGCCACTGCTATCAATTATAGCTTTTAAGAAATATGAGATTTCCTAGAATTGCCAGTGATTTTTAAAATCGTGCTTTCGAACCGTTTTGATAAATTCGTTTAAGTGATTTAAGTAAATACTTATATGATATCTTTTACTTAATTTTGAGTATTGAAATATCTGAACTATGCCTTTCTTTCAGTATTCTAACAAAAAGGTAAAAATATTACATAAGAATGCATCATTCATAACATGGCAATAAAACTTTTCGAGTAACTATAAAAACCAACATACTGCGTCAAACGCTTATTTCTGAAAACTAGTTTGACATAAAACCCGGTACAATACATAAATATAAAGTTTATCTTACATCTTATCAGTGTTATCAAAGTAGGCAACTCAGCTAATATCCGCATCGTCTAAAGATTTGTAGTATGTAAAAGTAAGACTAGAATAAGTACGCATAGGATAGAAAAAATCGTCGAAATATTTTTCCACCTCAGAATCAATATATCAAATAGTAAGTAATTTTTCGAGTTTTATTTTTTCAAATTCTTCGCTTAGTAATTTAATGATAAATATTAAATCCAGCAGATAAAAAAATGGATTTTTTTTATTAAAGAGAAGTTTTATATTGAGTTTTTGAACCATAAGAAAAGCAAGCTATTCCTGTATACATACTTTTCCTCCAGAAAAAAAGGTTTTAGTATGCATTTTTTACCTATATAATGTTCATTGCGTTATTTAAAGGACTTCCTTGTCTTCGAACAAATGTATTTATTCAACAGATTTCTCTGCGTTTTCATTTTTTAATTGGCAATAAGTAAAATAGTTTTATTAAAAAAAGAAGTACGCGAAACGTATGATTTAGTATTATAATTTACAATATAGTATAATTAATTAATTTAACCGAAAACCTTTACTTCCCCAATAACCCTAACAACATTATAGTTTCAGTTATTATTAATATAAAATTTATTTGGTTTCACATATAAAAACCAAAATAATTACTCAATATCATAATTCATAATCATAAATAATAATGTTTGGTTTTATTTTGCCTCCAAAATTTAACATTGGTTTCAATGTTATAATTCTTTTTTATCTTAATTATTACGTCAATGGAAACAAGATATCTATGACTTTTTTGGGCTCATATCGATCCTACCTCTTTCATTAAAATCTGTATACTTATAAAGTGAATTATTCATTAATTAATTAAAATTAACATAATTAATAAGACAATGAACGATTTTGAGAATTCGAATCAATGGAAGGATATATATAACTGCCAAATTCCTCCCAAGATGGCGCTAAACAAAAAGCACGTGACTAACACGTGACCGACAAACTTCAAAGTCAAGTTGTCAAAATAAAAAAAAGTCAAATATTTTTATTAATAAATAACTTTTATGTCCCTGTTATGTATACTTTTATCAAATTAAAATGTGTAAACATTGGTTTTAAAACATAAATTAAACAAAATATGAGATGTAAGAGTGAATTGATAGTGTTTTATACAAAAAAAAGTTGGTTGTTTGGACCTATTGAAAAACAGTCTTTGTAATACACAGCAAATATTTTTATATTTTCATTAATGCTATGTCAAAAACTATGCCAGCTCCATTGCCTGTGGTGGTGGAACCTGATACAGGTAAAAATTTGCATCCAGAAGTTATTAAAAGCTTAATGAACATTTTACAGAATGCCGAAGCATGACTGATAGTGTAGGTTCGCATTCAGATTTATCAGGACATACTATTCAACTTGGTAGTTCGAATAGCAGTGCTACTAGTGGCCGGGCTCACATGGATGTTGTTTGCGTTCTTGACATCTGTCAATCTGACAATCTGGTTCATCGTAAACGAGCACTTGATGATGTTCGTCAAGCATGTTTACACGTTGGTGCTAATCACAATCACATTCAGGTTGCTTTTTTTTTTAATTGTGTAACCACGTAATGTACATACTGATTTTAGTTTGAGAAACTTGATTTTGGCGAAGCAAATGTAGTTGGAAGTTTTTATAATGCTGACGTTGCCATTGTTGACTTGTCAATTCCTGTTCAACAGAGTACATTATTTTATCATTTAGGAGTACGTGAAAGTTTTAACATGAAGCAAAATATTTTACTTTTTAACGATATAGATGCTGAAGCTACTTTAAGACTTAAGGTATTTTAGTATTTATGAGCATTTTCCTTATTATTGTTGCAATCTATTCCAGTTATCATGTGGCAACTATTCTTTTATATCATATAGTCTTCCAGAAACAGGAACTTGCTGTCTTACAACAGCTGCTGGTGCACGTTCTGAAGAAGTTGGTGAACCGCTTCACCATCGTTTAAGAAAATTACTACAAGATGTTGAAATTCAAAGCAAGTACGTTTACTGAATATAAGACTGTTATATAATACAATTATTATTATATAAACTTTTCTAGGGCACATATGAAAGAAAAATTTTTAGCAGACTTAAAAAAGCTTAAAGAGCAACAATCCGGTCCTGAATTACGCAGTGCTCTTCAAGCTATACGTAAACGTTTAGATGATCCACATGTTTTATCTGGAGAAGTTGTTCTCAATATGTTATTTTGCTTTCGAGATATACAAGATTATGATTCTATGGTACAATTGGTAGATGATCTGCGTACATTACCTGCATCACGTAATTATTTAAATTCATATATTTGGTATTGGTATGCGTTTGCATTAAACAGACGTAAACAGGATGGTGATCGAGAGAAAGCTTTGCAAGTTTGTGTACGTGCATTAAAAAAAGTAAGTTGGTAAAAATTTGTTTAATGTAGATTATCTGTCGTATTGATAATATGATTACTTTTTTGTGTCAAATGCACCAGTTCTGTAAAAAAAAAACATTTGCAGAAATATACTCCGTTCACAATGTTTCTGAATCGTAACAAGCCATGCTTTCATTTTGTTAGGTTGGAGGTGTTTTGTTTTTTTTTTTTTTGAAGATTGTTGTACTTGCGGCTGCATTTGATGCTGTTGCATGGTCAAAAATTTTGCATAAACGTTTAGTACCGATTAGTTTTGTTTTGTTAAAAAAAAAAATCTACTTTTCCTTATATTTACAGAGTTACAAACAAAAGACAACAGCGTGAGGTTAAACTGTCATAAAATCATAACCTTAAAGCACATTAAGCATTAATAAGATTTTACAAGTCAAGTTAATAAATAAATAGCCCGGTTTACAATACTCAAACGATCATTCTTCCACAGCCATATATGACTCAGAAACATCGTGAATGCTGTATAGTTACAAGCATTTTACGAAATTCATGTAATATTTTAAAAAATCATTTATATGGGATAAAAAGTGATCATTTCTAAATGAAATGATCTCTTATATACCAGCTGATTTTTTTAACCTGAAATTTTGAAATATCTGAAGAAATGAGCATCCTACGAAAAAATATTCGAAATAAAAACTTAATATTTTTACAGGGGAAATTTATGAGTGCTAAGATTAGCCCTTCCCTCCTCCTTTCTTGTGGGTGGGGCGGAGGATAACTGAAATCTTAAATAGGAACCCCCATTTTTTTATTGCAGATTTGGATAGTATGTCATAAAGTATGAAACTTTTATTTGAAACATTTTTGTTGATTCATGATAGATGGCGCTGTAATTGATGACATTTAATTTTTCCCGTTTTTCTTCAACTGAGAACCAATGCATTCGATTATGCAATACATTTGCAATAAAAAATATCATTTTTTTGTTAGTTCTTGATTGATGTACACCAATGTAATCAACATTTAAATTGTTGTATTTTTTATGTAGTTTTGTTTTTTATTTTTTCATTTTTTTTTAACAAAAAATAAATACAATGATTTATTTGAATAAAAATTAAAACAAATTTTTATTTCTAAAAGTAGTTTATTTACCAGCCATCTACATTTCTAAAGGTAAAAAAAAATTTCAAGTTTGCAAAATTAATTAATTTTGTTGAACAAAGATTTCAAGTGTTTAGAACAAAAAAGTGGTATATCATACTCAAAACAAAATAAGCTTTCCAATGATTTTGAGTCTTAACTACTCATGCCATTTAAAAACTTAATTTGGCGCTGTGTCTTAAAAACTAATTAGGATAGATTGTTGAAAATAATAGATCTTGGCTACTTCAATATACACCCCAAATCTCATGTTAATTAGGTTCTTTAAATTTTAATAAAAACTGAGTAATTCACCAAAAATGTTATTGTTATTTTTGACAGAAAGATATCAACTTAACCTCCTTTTTTGCATCATAAGAATTATCAAAGATTGAGGTTATTTTCATTATTATATCGGTTAAAATGAATTTTCTGAGCTTTTGAATTTAATTGATACTTGAAGCAGAAGATCTCCAAGAACTCTTCTGCTATAACTTAACAAGATGAATATGTTTATCCACAATAATAAATTAATGCTATTCTGATATAAATTATAGCACACGAGTTGACTAGTAAATCATGAACAGTGAATAGTTGACAAATAGCTAGTGATGAGTGAATATAAGGTGTTCCTGAACTACTCTCATTATTTTACATTGTATGTACATGACTCAATTAATAAAAAAAACCAGATAGGTGCATTTTTATACTTTTGGTTTCAATTGTTTCTTTCGGTAAACAGATTACAAAATGGACTTCTATACTGTTGCTTGCCGCTACTGAAATTCTTTTTATCTTTAGTTTTAGTTGTACCAGTCGTATTCTTTGAATTATTTTTTTTAGCACCAGCAAGATTTGTTTTCTGAAGTGTATACAACTGACTTGCTCCATACCAGTGTTGCCAAATCATCTTACTTTAAGACTTCAGCATGCTGTTTTGTATTTATTATGCACTTTTGACCTTTCATTGTCGAAACAATTCTCTTTCTTTTCTTTTTTTTATGTTCTATCTATTATTTAAATTAATGACAGTAGTTTAGGAACACCCTATATAAATTCTATTAAAAAGTAGACAATCTCTAAACACCTGTCAATATTCCATGAACATTTGAAAAGTAGTACTATGATTAGTGAAGTTTATAGAACAGAAATGAGTTCTATTTGGCCATAAGTACTCCTTAGTACGCATTTACTGCAAAAATTGAAATGGGTTAACGTGGTTATTCTTAATTACTTTGGATACAATTGTTTCCATAATTATTTTGTTGATCAGGTTAACCTGGTTGAATTTTTGTAAACACCTATTTAGTTGCTAATTAGCTGATTATCTTTATTATGAAACCAAAATTATTAACTATTTATCGTTCAATTTATCACTTGTCAACTTGTCAGTTTTATGAAACAGGGCCCAGCTGTCCTATACTTTGTTGAAAATAATGAACTACTAAGAAAACAGATTAATTCTTTATTTTCTGTAGTTGCACAGGTATAGATAGGTCTACATCATAGAAGATAATAAATAATGATTTGATTATACTTAAATTAAAGTTTAATTTGAAATTATACAGTGCGTCCCATGAGAGGTGGGACAAGCCAATATCTCTGCCATTTTAAAAACACCTGTAACATCATTTACAGTGGAACCTCCATAACTCGAAATCCAAGAGGCGTGATTATTAGTTTGAGTTATAGATAATACGAGTTAGGGAAAATTACATGCAATAAAATTGGTATTGAAGTGCAATGGAACGCAATAAAATTTGAGTTCAACTTATGGGGGTTCCACTGTATTTATTTTTCTTTAAAAAGTTGAGATTTTTAAGATTAATTACTGCCATCTTATAAAGGATGTTTCCCCATTTAAAAATATATATAGTTTATTATAGGTTGCTTTGAAAATGGTGGAAATATCAGCATGTCCCACCTCTGATGGGACAAACTGTATATTGTTTTAACTGTAATATTTTTAATTCTAATTAATCTTTAGTTTTGTTTTGTTAAAAAAAATAATCTGTATAAAATAACTGTTAAACTGACACACAATAAAGAAGCTTTCATATACAATAAATAGTGTGTGAGTTTGAGTTGATGCTCTGAGGATTCAGAGCAAGTGTTCTAAGCTCTTGAAGCATCAACAAAACATTGCTATTTATTGCAAAATAGAGAAGTTGCATAAAAATTAAATAATTAAGGTTCATACTTGATAAATGAGCAGATGGTTCAGCACGCTCAGGCAAACACTCAAAAGACAGTTATCAATGAGCAAACAATACTCACTGCCGTTGAAGCCAAAGCTGTTTGCTGCTCTTGCCTGAGCTTGCTGAATCACTGCTTCACAGTCACATGAAGACAACCCCTGGTCCCTTCGCATCACTGATATTGTGCCATGCTTGTTTAGGTGTGTGGCTGGAATTGAATTTGTACTTGATTAGAATATGAATTTTGTCTTTTGAAACGTTAATTCTTACATTAAAACAAAATCAGAACTGATAAAAAATTCATGAGTGCCATATCAAATGAAAGAGCATTGAATGTTCTGTCACGTGATAAAAGAATTCGTTCAAAATGCTACTTAGTTTTCGAGATATGAATTTTTGAAAAATAGCTAAAAGTGGGTATCAAAGCTTATGTTACATCCTAAGTAAATAAACAATTTTGAAATTTAGTGCCAATTTTTGGTTTAGTAACCTTAGTATTAAGTATTGTAAGTTGAAGAATACATGTATCTGGAAATCTATAAAGCATTGCATGATAAAACTTATTACAAATAAATTGAATAATCATAAACTTACTAATCTTACACCGGTGCATTTACAGTAAAAAAAGTATGTAAAATTTCTGTTTTTATTTGGAATAAATAATTGACAAATAAATAACAAAAAAATTAATAATAAAAAATTAAATAAATTTCTTGTTTTTATTCAAATAAATACAGGGTGTCCAAATATTACACCGAAAACTCTTGACGTAGGTTTGCTGGATTAAATAGAGACGATTTATCAAAAAAAAGGTAAGTAAAAAGTTTTTAGTTTTTTTATATGCATGACGGAGCACTTCTGCATTTTACGATTCCTGTCAGACTTAAAATTAATTTTATTATAAAGCAACATACTTGCTTCATTTGTTTTAACAAAAATGTGTTTCTCCGCCATCTCGGATTTTTTGTATCAGTAATGTAAACAACGCAGAATTGAGTATTTTAAAGAATCTCGATTTTCTCGAAAATGGTTAGGTTTATGAAAAGATTGCAAGAGGGCAAATCGTTTATGAATCAAGGTTGATTTTATGTGTTTGCCTCAAATTTGTAATATGTTGGTCATACAAAAGGTTCTGAGCTTTTCAAAAGTAGCAAATTCATGAAAACTTGTGATACGAATTGTAGATTTCGACGATATTTTAGCATGACCACCCTAATGGCACCCAATAGCATACCAAGTTTGAAGAAGATTCGTTGATTGATTTGGATACAGTAAAGATATAACCATTTTTTTGCATCAACTTTGAAGCGTTGTAACTCAAAAACTAAAAACTTTTTAGTTACCGTTTTTTCGAAAAATCGTCTCTATTTAATCTGCCAAACCTACAGTCAAGAGTTTGCAGTATTATATTCGGACACCCTGTATTTATTCAAATAATGCCCAACTCTGTGTTTATTTTGAACAGAGTATTATAGATCTTATTGCAAATGTTTTGGTTCTCTTACTTTTTATAATGCTTAATTATTAAAAGAACAACCCATAATACATTTCTTTGACATGCACAGAAAGAAAATCATTTCCCTGACATGTTGTGTTTGTGTGGACGGATCTACAAAGATAAATTCATAGAATCGAACCATTCTGATCAAGATAGTTTAAATCAAGCAATACATTGGTACAGAAAAGGTTTCGAAGTGCAACCAAACGAATATGCTGGTATTAATATTGTACATTAAATTTCACCCATGTTTTAATATTAACAAAAAATATTTTTATTGGCAGGTATTAATTTAGCTACCCTTCTTGTTATTGCTGGTGCTGAAATTGGAAAATCAGAAGAGCTTCAACATATTGGGATGGTCTTAAATAATTTGATTGGCAAGAAGGGAAGTCTTGATTCTTTAGCTGATTATTGGGATGTTGCAACATTTTTTGAAATTTCTGTATTAGTACAACATTATGCAAATGCTGTACAAGCTGCAGAATGCATGTTCAAGTTAAAACCACCAGATTGGTATTTAAAATCCACTGTAGGGAATATACAATTAATTGATAGGTTTCGTCGCAGAAAAGATGAAGAACGAACCCCTGAAGAGCAAGTAATTTAATTTGATTTCATTAACATGGATTGTGGTAAAACTATACTGTTTTTCTTGTAGATATTTCATTTTTGGATGGAATTCTTCTTAGAAGCAACTAGAGCACCTGCAGAAGACAGTATTCGATTTCCTGCACTTGTATTAGAGCCCAGTAAAGAATTAATGCCAAGTTATGTGTGTATTAACTTGGGAGCTGAACAACAATCTTTGCAAGTAAAAAGCTATTATTATTCGTTAATAAATATCAAGTACAATAAATCTATTAACAGGTGACAAATTTGTGCCTTAAAAGTCTAAGAGGAACATGTACTCAAATGCATGACTTTGAATTTACTGCTCCTATGATTCGTAGTGTCAGTCTTTACAAACGTGATGATCGGTGCCTTTTTCTTTATGTAAATCAAAATTCTGATGACTTCCAAATCTACTTTCCATCAGAGGCATGCAGGTAGGAGCGTTCTTGCATCAAAATTTATTTTCAATTTTTACCATGGCATTTATGCAGTAGAGTTATTCATTTTATTTCTGTAAGTAGGATTCAAAATTTTAGGTTATGTTGTTCTTTTGTTGAGGTTACGTTATTTAAATTGCCAATTGAACAATTGAAAACAATAAATTTACAATCCAAATAAATGCCTGATTGTACAAAAAGTTGAAAATGAGATTATCATTAATTGTAGATTAATCATGGTTTTAGGCAACGTACACACAGTCTCATATTAGAACTTACAGTTGATCAAGAAGGATTGGTAGAAATGGAATCTTCGCGCGAAATTCGTTACGAATACGAATTAGATGAACAGGGTAAACGTGTAGTATTAGGTAAAGGAACATATGGTGTAGTTTATGCTGCTCGTGATCTCAATACACAAGTACGAATTGCTGTCAAAGAAGTACCTGAGAAGAATCTAGGAGCTGTACAGCCATTACACGAAGAGATTCGACTACACTCGCAGTTACGGCACCGTAATATCGTCCAGTATTTAGGTTCATTATCAGAGAATAATTATTTTAAAATTTTCATGGAGCAGGTGCCTGGTGGCTCCTTAAGTGCACTGTTGCGTTCAAAATGGGGCCCTCTGAAAGAAAACGAACACACAATGGCTTATTATACGAAACAAATATTAGAGGGTTTAAAGTACCTTCATGATCAGAAAATTGTTCACAGAGATATAAAGGGAGATAATGTTTTGGTTAACACATACAGTGGTGTTGTTAAAATCTCTGATTTTGGAACTTCAAAACGACTTGCAGGATTGTGTCCAAGTACAGAAACATTTGCTGGTACGTTACAGTATATGGCACCAGAAGTAATAGATAAAGGACAAAGAGGTTATGGAGCACCTGCTGATATATGGTCTCTTGGATGCACAGTTGTTGAAATGGCCACAGGTAGATATTTTAAAATATTAGTTTCGAAATAATTATTTGGTTAATTTTCAACAGGAAAACCTCCATTTATTGAATTGGGATCTCCTCAAGCTGCTGTATTTAAAGTAGGATACTATAAAGCACACCCAAGAGTACCTGAAGAATTATCAGATCGTGCACGTTCATTTATCCTTTGTTGTTTTGAACCTGATCCTGACAGCCGTGCTACCGCTCAACAACTTCTTGATGACCCTTTTCTTGGTTAGTGAGAAGATTGTTTTCTTGATTTTGTATTTATTGCTTTTAATTTTATGTACATCTTTAGGTGAACGTAAAAAAAGTGTTCGTTTAAATACAGAATTCAATAGGAGCGTGTCAGTACCTGCAGAGCGTGTTAATCCTCGTTTACCTGGACATTCTAGTGCTCCAAATCAGACTCCAACAACACCCGATCCTGAGTAAGTTATAATCATTCACATTTTCATTCTATTGAATTTTGTGGTTTTCTGGCTGATAGCAGCACAGGAAATAGGAAAAACAAAGCTGATAATATTCAACCTTCTTTCTAACACAAAAAGTCTTTCATTTTGCTCTCATTTGTTATGTGAATGTGTGTAAACATGATTCTTCATAGTCTTATTCCTTTTATTAACACTGATGACTGGATATTTAAATATTCTTGGTAAGAATACATTATTAATGAAAACACAACTTAATCTCTCTCACATGCGTTTGTCAAGTGTTTTGTGAGCCTACAATTGTTTGCTTGAATGTTGTGTTTAATTGTAATCGACTTGCAGCTCACAAAGCAGAGGAGCCCTTTTACCACCAATTCAAATGCCTGCTGCTCTATCTTTCAACAGGTAACCATAGCTTTTACCTTTGTTATACTTTTGTCTGGTCTCAATTAACATTTGTTACAACTTGTAAATAGTTTTGTTTTCTGCTGAGCTCATAACTCATTTTATTGAAAGTTTCTTAATAATAATAATTACACTACTGTGCTTTGATTAGCTTGTTAATCTAAAGAGAAAATAGTATTTTTAATTCTAATTTCCATAATTCTACAAGTATTCATTGTAAAATAGTTATAACACTAATAACAAATATATTATTAAGGAACTGAAATTTCTTTGGGTATTACAGTAATTCAAAATATTACTTTTTAATATTATTTTTTAATAGCAGCTTAGCATCAACACCATCCTTAGATATGGAACCTGATCAAGATGGACAGCAAAGAAGAGGATCTACTGGAACACTTTTATCGCCTGAAGTTGATACTGGAATTGAAACTGACGGTTTCTACCTTCTCAAAAAAGATTCCCAACGACGAACAACTTTAGCCAAGGTTCTGGCTCAAGATGGAGCAAAAATCTGTGAACTTTGGATGCAGAAAATTAGAACAAAATATATGGGAGAAACCGTACTCACTTTGCATCATTTGGCAAGACTTATGGGGGGCCTAAAGGATTATTTAACAGAACAATCATTAAATGTTGTTGAACTAGCCGTTCGCCAGTTAAAAGAAGAACTCGATTTCGATTCTACAGCAATCAACCAACTACAGTTTGCTATTTATCTGTATCAGGTCTGCTTTCATAGAATTGATTAGATTTAGTAATTTAATGATACTAATTATAGGAATCGGTAAATGAAGTTTTACGCAGACACCCAATTAAACCACATTGGATGTTTGCCTTGGATAATTTGGTACGATCTGGTGTACAAGCAGCTATTACGGTGCTATCTCCAGAGTTAGGAGAAAATCTAGCAAATCATAGTTCACCTAGTACGGTTAACTCTGCAAAATCTAGTAAAAGTTCCACTAGTTTTGATTTGCGGGACCAAGTTGTTCAACTAAGAGCTGAAAATAGTCGTTTATTACAAGAATTAATTGATATGCAAAAACAATATCAAATATTGGTAAGTAAATTGTCGATAAAAGGTTAATTAGCCTTTTTAGAATGCTGTTACTTTGCTGTCAAAATTCACCTTGCTGCAGGGTACACAAACTAAATTTTTACTGTTGTGCACAAATGCATGTAGAACATTTAAAATCAGTTTAAAATTAGCCCTTTCAAAATGCTGTTATAGCTATTATTTTAGACGAGGATGAAAGTTGCAATCAAAGTGGGTTTATTATTCAACATTAACGAATAAAATACACATAAACATTTAAAATCAGCATAAAATAGTAAAATTGTGTGTCCTCCAACAAGTAGCATGAGCCCGATGTTCTAGAAAAGTTAATACATAATAAATAAAATGATTAATATCTATTTCACATAAAGAGGTATATGTGTCACTCGTGTGATCCAGATGCATCAAATCAATAAATGACCCAACTCAAACTTTCTACACAACCTGTTTTAACGACAGTAATTCAAATAAACGTCAAAATTATATTATAGGTTAATTTAATCGGTTGTTTCAGATATCCAACCCGTAAAATCCTGAATAACTCGAATTAAAAGTACTTTTATGACGTTTAAAGACATTTTCATAAGATAATAGCGCATATTAATACAAACACAATAAAATACATCAGTACCATAAGTCCATAACTAGTATTTCAGGTTAAGAAAAGTGCTACTTATCCAAGAAGAAAACATTACCTATTTAATAATTTTTGAATTTGCGCAATATAAAGCTGTTAGCTTAACTAATGTTGTTGTCTCCTACTTCTGTTCTGTTGATGTCCTATATATTCACATAAAGAATAAACGTTGGTGCCAGAATAAATTTACGTACATAAAACGATATAAATTTCTTTTCGATAGGTATTCGTTCTACAGTATTCTTATTTCATAATGAACAAATTTTGCTGCTTGTTTATTCCTTTAGCTAATTAGTTTTCTAATGAAAAAAGCAATTAAAAACAAAAAAGGTAAAACAGGGAATATTTTACTTTTTGTAAGTTTTTGTATTTCTTTTTAAAAAGTTGTTTTCATGATTCTTGAAAGATTTAATGTACTTACGTTTTGTGCACTGCAGTGCTCTTTTTCAGCATGGTCTGGAAATATATTTAAAACCTTAATTTGATTTATTATTACAACATTATACAACACAACTCTTCTGTTTTAGAATGATACAAAAAAATGAAATCACATTTCAGATACACTATGAAACAAAGTGGTATAGAGATATGGATAAACTACGATGACCGTCATATTGTTTATTCATCACATTCACTATCATTTGCTTTCTGAATCTTCATCATTCAAATGAATTATTAAAAGTTCTACTTCTTCCAAAAATACCTTGTTGTATCAGTCTTTGAAAATAGTGTTAATATGTCAAACACAGTTTTTCCAAATGTTCTGAGTTATTTGCTGTAAACTTTTGTTCCACATATTTAGAACAGCCTGGTCGTTATGTCCTTCCTTCCTAATATGTTTATCATAATATTGCTTCGAATGAACCTATATAAGTTTTATAGCATTGAATTCGCATTGATAAGGAGTGTGCGAGCAGCTTCATGTCCATAACTTCTTATAATTTCATCCACTACATATTCTTTCTCCTTTTTATTCCTCTTTACTATATTTAATAATTTTATTCAACTTTAGTCAATCCATCTTCAAATCCAATATTGTGTTCTTTTAGCCAGTGTATTATTTGGTTCTTATTACAGGAAGTATTTGGGTATTTCTCACTTAAATGTGTCCCCATTCATTTTTCCATGGTATTTTTGAAGTTTGGTTTTAGATGCAAGTAAAAAAGATGTATCTTCTACAAAACCGCGTTCTTCTCCATCCTGTACAACAATAAAGCGTTTACCTTCATAGGCAATAAGTCGCCTAGTACTCCTTGATGAAGTGTCGCCCTTAGAATATATCCAAGTCTCATCCAAAAAATAACTTGCCGAGGAAAAGGAGACTCGGCATTTTGTTTATTTTCTTAAAAATGCAGGTCTCATTAATGCAGCAGCTGGTTTTTTTTCAATTAAAAATCTTCTGTTGTTATCTTTTTTATATTGTATCCCAAACTTGGTAACAGCTTCAATAATGAACTTGTGCTGAAATGAACAATTTCTTTTTCAGCCAATTCTTCATTTAAGGAGGTACAGGACCTTAGTGAAAATGATGAAAACATCATGAAATTTTGAGGATCAATAAAAATATTTATAATATTTGTTGTCTGAAAATTTTAGCGGACTAGGGTTTATAGTTTTTTTATAAAAAAATATTAAAAATAGCTAATTTAACATTATAACAGCATATCAGACCCCACGCGTACCTATATATCAATACTTTTAGCTATGAAAAAATGGTCACACTGCTCTGAAAAACTACATGTGCATAAAAAAAGAATTTTTCGAAATTATTGAGAAAAAAAATATGTCAAGGGTTCTTATTTATAAAAATAATTAACTTTAAAAAACACTAATTTTTAAAAAGCAGTCAGCCATAGTTAATGTGGGTTATGTTGCCGGCAACGGTGCAACAGCGGATTGAGAGGAAAATTCAAAATTCAAGGAGATTGTATTTCAAAAAATAAATGTTAAAGTTTTTAAAAAACTTTTATTATATATTATAAGACATAACAAAATTAAATAATAATTCGTTTACCTTTCCAAAAATAATGTTTTGTTTCTTTGTTCATTTTTTATTGCTTTCAAGAATCTTGTTAAATAAATTTCACCTCTGCCTTATTTGTAAACATACACACTTACGAATCACCAATATAATACCGTGGATGCATGCGCAAACATGGTTAAAGTTGCTATGCTGCCGAACTTTTTATTATTTTTTAAAAAATATTTAATAATAAAAAATTAATTATTTCGTGTAAATTTAATAGCAATTATGAATCATTTTGTAATGATTTGATAATTACATACATAAAAGAATAACTTCAACAAGCCAAAAGTCATTTAATTACAAGTTGAAATATTAATTCTTAAAAGTACAATCCGGAAAAAAGTTTCAATCCTTTCCATAGTGCATACTAATTACAGATACCTACCGCGGAGTAAATTTTTTAAATTGACTGTACGTCCTGTACCTCCTTCAAGTTTTCATTGTAATATGTTTTTCTGTAATAGCAAAAAACAGATTAACTTTCATAATTAGACATTTTACCAATAACTCACTTGCTGTGTACAGTCTGCGACATTAGTAATGAGACTGCCAATAAAACAAATCGATAATGCTGCAGGTACTGTTTTATTGCAATGAAACCTTGTTCTTTCAAGCTTGTGTTGTGTTTACATGCATTCTCGAGTCTCATTACTAATGTCGCACAGACTGTACATATCATAGGTAGTCTGACGAATTTCTGATTTAATAGAATCAAGTAAGTTTTAAAGTCTTTGTTTTTTTTCATTGTGATTTTTGTGGAGATAAAAGAACTGGATTTGTCTGGCTTTTCTTGTTGATTCTAGACATGGTAAGCCCACTAAAATTAAATGCCTCCACCACTCACTGCAAAATTAGATAGTACCTACTTGGTAGATTTATTTGACAAATTATATCTAATAAATCGTACCTCCTGTATGGCATTCAGAGATAATAAAGGACCACCATTCTCTTTTTTTCTTACAAAATAATTAAGCAAGGATAGAACCATTGCTTGACAAGTTGAACTAAGATGTTTACCATTCATGGCAAGGATATTATTTGTTTTCAAATCAATAACTGAAAATGATTTTTAAAAAGTACATTAAGTTCATTTTAGAATTAACTTTTATTAATCTTTACTGCTTACTTTAAAACCAATGACTCGAAAATTGCTTAATTGTAATTCTTATAAGAATTGTTTTTATTGTGTAAATGTAAACAAATGTCAATTTGAAAATTCAAATACGTTTGAAGTTTTCGAAACATAGCTCAGATTTACGTGCAATCACGTCTACTGTTTCTAGTGGTATCCTTGTCATACACCTTCTATGTAAATGGAATGCTAACGGTTCAATATATATATATCTCTTTTTTCAACATACTTTTTAAATAGATGCATGTTGTCTTTGATTAAAAATAAATCTGTGACGCATGTGTCTCTTTAAGTGAAATAGATATTAGCTATAGTTAGGTTAAATGGTCTTAAGTTGAGTATAATTTTGACAGATAAGAGTCAACACCATAATTAATCAAGAAAATACTAAATATTCATAAATAATACCACATGTGGTCTAGGATTATCTGCAGTAATATCACAAAAGATCTGGAATTGTCAATTATATTACAAATGCATGTTGTACATTAACAAAAAGAGTGTCAGTTTCATAGTTGTGTCAAACTGACATGATTTGTTACTGCGCAGGATGCATAAAGTAATATAATCAAAAAATTCCAAATTTCAGGTGATATTCTGGAAGATTATTTCATGAATACAGAATAAAGAAAAAGTAACAAATTTTATTTTATGTACAAATTATTGCAAATACATTGCAAAGAATGTTAACATGATTTAACAAACCGAAAGCATTACCATGAAAAACCTAATTGCAATATTATCGAAATATTGGATTTGAGATTCATCTAGGTTGGTCAATGCAGTATGTATGAAATAATCAGGAAAACCTTTATTTTTATTTTATTTAGAAATTTAACGTGTTCAAAATGATTTTTCAAACCATTTTAATGGAGACAAATTTCTGACAGGCGACAGTTTGAGTGTAAAAATAAAAGTTTTCCGATGATAATTCTATTGATAATCCATGTGGTATTTTGCATGATTATTTTATGAATACATCTGCACGTATGAATCTTTGCTAGTTCTATTGAAAATTAACCATCATGAAGCAGATATTGTTGCTAATGTTTGCTAACATTAGCATATTCACAGTAAGTACATGAAAAACTTTTAATATTATAATTTGTAAGCTATTTGCATTACTTTATAAGCCACAAAGTTAAAATACTGCACACCTCTACAGATGTATGTATTCTACCTGAAATCTGTCAGTTCTTAATTCATAATTGTTGATTTTATGAAAATATAAATGAACGGTTTTTAATATTTTTCTTTGTTCTTACCATATTTGTTAGCATTCCTTCTTTAGTTAGTTTTGCCAAATAATAAGTGTTTAAAAGTTTCCACTAATACATAAATACAATGTTTTAACAGGAAAATAACAAAATAGATCACATAGACTTGAAACAGCTAACCATACCATCTAAGATTGAAATCTAGTAACTTGAGTTACTAGATTTTAAACTTCTATCACATTTTCGAATACTATTTTAAAGTTGACCTACTTGATATATTTCTTGTGCACCTAAGAAATGTATTTTTGGTGTTGTTAACAAGATAATTTCTAGTAACTTATTAGAACTAATAGCATTTGAAATACAAAAATTGCTTTTCCTGTCAAACTGGTTAAGTAAGAGTTACTAGCTTTTGACAGGGCAGCAGAAAAGTAGAAGGCACCTCCATTTTTTTGTATTATTTAAGATTTGTTAATAATTAATTACATTAAAAAATTTCAATTTTTGTTTACAGATAAAACAACTAATTGAGAACACACAACAGCAAGCACAAGCCCTACGACAGTTTCTGTCATGCCAGTGTCAACACAGAGAAGAGATACAAACTGACCAAAGGCTAGCCAACTGGTTGGAAGGTCTTGAGCTGCATGATTCTGCACAGAAGTTGATCACAGAAGGCTTTACACTAGAAGAAGTATTATATCACATGAGCAGAGAAGAATTACATAGAATTGGTTTGCGAGGCGGCCCTGAACTACGTGTTTGGCGTGCCATTATGCAACATCGACAGGCATCATCGAACATATGTAATGGCGATATTTCAGAAATGTCCGGAACAATTTAATTTTTTTCATTTCATTATTTTGCTCGCCTCTCATTTAGACTGTGATTTTTGTTGAAGTTCATTAGAATATTATGTAGTAATTGAATTTTAATTTTATCCTGAAAATTTTAATTTAATTTTAGTTATTAATTCAAACAAGACTTAACATTCTTACTTGCCGTAGAATTATTGTTGTAGTAATAATTATCTTTCAAGTCTTTTAACTTGATGATGAATATTACAAGCTTAATTTTAATTGTTTTATTTTAGTTCATTAAAAGAATTTTAATTATTTATTTTTGATCGGCATCATCACATCATCGTTGAGCCTTCCTAGGTGTAATTTTAGTTTTTACTAAAAACTGTAATTGTGTGAAAAGAATCTAATTTGTTTTTATTTCTGCCAATAATAATATTGGCAATATTCTAAAAATGTTGAATAAGAATGTTTCATTGTAATTAATCTATTTAAAATCAGCTTTGAAAAGAGCATTATTGTATTTATAAACATTCTAAAACCAGTTGTATCAATTGTATGACGTAAATCGTAAATAATAAAAACATGAATGTTATTACTGAATTTTAATTTGTTTGGAAAGAAAGCAAGCAGTAGCTGCATTCAATTATGTATAGATCAGAGCAGAGCACTCTCCTCAAAAGTGAAATAAGAGTTCAGTGGAAACAGAGCATGATCATTTTATAAGAACTTCACAAGCACAACTTCAGTTGGGTATAGTATACAGTGTCCAAGATAAAGATGCCCAGCATGGGGATCTTGGAAATGGTTAAGAGATACAGGATCGGTTAACTGGGATGAAAGTTGGCTATTTATAGGACCTTTTTGTTGGTGTTTGCAAAATCTAGATATCTTGGATAGTTTCACAGATATTTAAAAAAAAATAGATTTCTTGATTTTCGTTATTTTTTATTTTATTTAGTTGAAGAGATATTGGAAAACTAAAACCACTTTTCCATTTCCACTTTTTGTTCTCTATTAAAATACGCTAATAAAATTCCTGTACAATGTTTCAATTTCGAGTAACCATCATCAACCTCATTTTTTTAAATAGGCAGAAAAACAATTGAAAATTGTTTTGAATAGCTCTTGTTGTCACAATTCTAATGATGTAAACATGATAGGGTTATTTTGATTTCTTATGCTATAAATTAATGCATTCTGTAGTACCCTGGCCTGCATGATCACCTGATCTAACACCATCAGATTTCTTTCCTCTGGGGTTATGTCAAGAATCATGTGCTCAACCAAAATTTTGAAGATAAACAGCAATTATTACAGTTGGTAACAGCAGCATTCAACACAAAAAAATCAAAACCAAAATGACCCTATCATGTTTACATCATTAGAATCGTGACAACAAGAGCTATTCAAAACAATTTTCAATTGTTTTTGCCTATTTAAAAAAATGAGGTTGATGATAGTTACTCGAAACCGAAACGTACAGGAATTTTGTTAGCGTGTTTTAATGGAGAACAAAAAGTGACAATGGAAAGGTGGTTTTAGTTTTCTGATATCTCTTCAAATAAATAAAAGAAAAAATAATAACAAAAATCAAGAAAGCTACTTGTTTTTAAAGATCTCTGAAACTATCCAAGATATCTAGATTTTGCCAACGCCAACAAAAAGGTCCTATAAATAGCCAACTTTCATCCCATTTAACCGATCCTGTATCTCCAATGTTGCCAGATGTAAAAAGTCGCCAATAACGGTACGAAAATCCCCAACTTGAAAAATTCTTGAAGTAATGTTTGCGTCTACAAGCTGTAATCCTGTTGACGTGCTGCCAGCAGTGGTAATTAAGTGCTGTCGTTAACTATACTTGCTTGCAAACAAGTGCTGCCCACTGTCCAGCAATTTTATGTCGGTAATGTGATAACCTGCTGCTTGCTTGTGAACACAGGTAATCTTTTATGCTGTACATGAAAATCATCCAACAAATGGCTTTGAACTTTGTAAAAATGTATCAGAATAGCAGAGGAAAAGGCTATTATAGCTATTACCAACATTACCAGAGCTGACATACATTTCCAAATCTGAAGATTTATATTTATTATTATCTAACAATATGTTTCACTGTTGTGACAACCATGTGATCACCTTTTATGACAATGGAGTTTTCCTCTAAGGTAAGTAAATAACAGCATATTGTAAAAAGTAGGTTATCCTAGACATATTCCCCAACAAGTTCCATCACAAATGCCAACTAATACCGAGAAATACGCATCTTCAAGACATGTTCAAAACTACCACCATGGCAATCAATTTTTAACAATTTCCTGATTTCCAACATAAATTGTCATAAAGTAATGAAAATAACATTGCCTACGTTAATCTAACCTTAATCTTTTTGATCACAAATGGCTGCTAATAGAAAGACCTACCTTTATTCACACCACATCAGTATTATTTGTGGACCTTGGTTTTTCTCCAATCTGTGTCCAGGAAAGTATACAACAAATGGAAACAAAATTTTTTGTCAATTTCTCAAGAAACTTTATAAAATTTTGTGCTTACTCCAAAACTTACATTAATAGAAACCAAATTTTGATTATTATCAACAATAATAAAGCACTCGAAAAAATATTTTTTCATTAAAAAAACGACTAAGTTGCAAATTTACTCAAAATTTTTATTTATCCCCAATAAATCCCCACTGTTTTAAAATCTTCATCAATTTCCCTGTCCAAGTACAAAGATCCCCAATTTGGGGAAAAATCGCCACACCTGGCAACACTTCAATCCTCACAACTTACCTTCAATTTTTATTTTGTACCTCCTAGGTAGTGCCTGAGGAGCCAAGAAGTCCAAAAAGCCCGACGGCTCGAAAAATCAAAACAACCTGATGGGTCAAGAAAGTGTCTTAGTGCTCAAAGCCGGAAAGTTAAAATCCGACATGTGGATTGGACTGATTTTGTCACTAGATGTACCATATAGTAAATTTCAGCTTTAAAAGGTTCCAACTAGGTATATGACATTAGGAAACAATTTTCTGTTATAGTCATAATGATATTCATTTTTCTGTTACATTTTAAAATGGTTTTTGACCTTTTGGTTTCAAACAAATTTTTGTATAAATTCTTTTATAAAATTTCCACAAAATTTAGCATAGTGTCAAACAGCTCTTAGCAAATGTATCAAACTGCCACATCAACTGTTTTGTGGGAAAATTCATTTTTCAAGTGTATATTAATACCTCTTATTTTGGTGTTTTAGTTTAATTTCTCAAAAGATTAGTGATGTATGCATCTACACTACATTCATTTTCAAGAGAAAACGTATGTAAACAATTGCACATGGACAAGCAGCTTCTGTATTGAACAGAGACTTTACTGCTGATGCTCAGTGGGCATTATTCAATATTCTAGAAATACAAAAATATACTTTGTATACTGTACTATAAGACTCAAGACAGGGAATAACTGTGCTACGAGCCCCTCGTCATAATATGGTATTTTAATAAAAATTTTATTGTAATACAGGAGAGACCCTTATGACATTTTAGTGATACATGTTCTAACAAGATGCAGTATGACATTTACAAAAATAATTTTCTTTTTTTGTTCTAACCGTTTCTCTGTTAATAATTTTTATTTTGAAACTATTCAGATGATTCTAGCGAAATCATAATAGTTTGGCCTATTTGTTTTAACAACAGATCTTATCGCCTAGGGTGTCACCATAACAATTAAACAATTGTTAGTGTTTATTTACTATGTTTCTGTCAGACTTGTCGGTACTTGCATATCTTTTGTTGTCTTTCTGTTAAAAATGGCTAGGGGAAGCCGGTACATGACAAAATTCGTAAAATAATTGAAAATTACTTAAAAGAAGGCCGCTCTTGTTACTATATTGCCAAAACTTTAAAAATTCCTTATTCTATGGTAAAGACAATTTCTAGTAATTATGTTCTGCATGGTTCTGTGAAATGCAAAAGAAAAACTGGTCAACCGCTAATGGTGAACACGAGAGATTTAAGAACCCTACAGGACATTATTAAAAAGAACAAAAGAACCTCTGCATCAGAATTGTCTGTTTTATGGGGTGAAGCATTAGGAAAGCGTGTTTCAGTTTCTACTTGCAGTACGAAAATGAAGAAACTAGAGTACAGCTTTTACAAGGTAAATCTATTATGTCATATGCAATATTGATTCCATTATCGTTTTTTAAGGCAAAAGAAAAGCCTTTATTGACTAATAAACAAAAGAAAGCTCGTTTATTACGGGCTAAGAACCACTTAAATTGAACAAATCAATAATTGGATTCTATTATTTGGAGCGATGAATTTCGTTTTGAAGTTTGTCAGGGATAGTAGAAAACGAGTTCTTTGAAAACCTGAAGAGATGTATCATGCTGACTGCTTAGTGAGAAAAGTGAAATTTCTGGCATTGTTCACGGTATGGGGGTGTATGTCTAGCAATTTGCTATTTATTGATGGTACCATTGATGCTAAAAAATATATAACGATCCTGGAAGAACAATTAATGCCATCAATTTCAAAACTTAAAACTAATGAAGGGCACTATATTTTTCAGCAGGATGGTGCTTCAAGCCATACTGCCAAAATAATTAAACAGTGGGCGCAGGAAAATAATACTCTTCTCATGGAGTGGGTTAGCAACAGCCCAGATCTATCTCCGATAGAAAACTTATGGGATAAAATAAAACGCCAGCTTCATAATCATCCAGTAAGAAAACTTTAGAAATATGGAGCCAAATTAAACTGTAAGAATGCAAGCACCTTGTACAGACGCTTCCTTCAAGATTACAAGCTGTAATTCGCCAAAAACCAATGATAGCAAACATTAGGACGAACTATTATGAAGATGGTTGTTTTGTGAAATGTTAGACAACTTCTGTAAAAATATTAGTTTTACATATGGTTTAAAACATGTTCGTGTATATTGTTAAGCCAACTTGTGTAAATAAATATTTGGTATGTAGATTTAATTTGGTTTGATTAATATGAAAAAATTAACATATTTGACAAATTTGAACAATAGGACGAACTATTATGATGAGGGGCTCATAAAGTGCTTTGATGTTGTTTAGTAAGTACAAGCCCGTATGTCCAAATTTCAAAAGAATTTTAGTATTACTTTATTAAAATACACGTTTCCACGATACATATGACATATAAAGAAACCTTATTACATTATCAGGCTATTGTTAATTTGTAGTTTTTATTTATGTAACGAAATAACATAAGAAATTTCAAATAATGAAACTATCCAGTTTTCATTTTTGAAAATGTAAATCAATACCACAATTTTTTTATTGGATACCATTACATTTCAGATTAGATGAAATTAAAGAAAACTGTCTTTGGAAGGTTTTTATAATTCATTTTTTATACATTATAGATCGCGTTTTATAAGAACACTACTTTCCTGTAGTAAATAATTTTATTGGTTATTTTATTGAAAAATCAAATAAATAACTTATGGAATCTTTATTTAAAAATTAATAATATATCTGAAGTTTTCTTAAGCTTAAGATTTAATTTATGGTGTTTACACTTCTGTTAAAATAAAGTTTGCACATTTACAAAGAAGTGCAGTTTTTGCTCAATAATTTCTTACATTTTACTTGTTCTATATTATTTAAATATGAAAGAAATTATTTTACATTAATATTTTCATAGCTTACAGGAGATATATGTAGCAATAATACAGATAATTAAAAAAGAAAATACAATAAACTATAACAGATGCTTACTTTTAAAAATGAAAAAATGTGGTACTAATAAATACGATAAACCCCAATTGTGTTATTTATTTTTAACAATACCTACAACATGTTAAATGATTATCCTGGTTTTCCATTTTTAAGCTGATTTTCTTTTTTTTTTATTATTATAACAATTTCAAAACTACATTGTTTTTATATAACTTTTTAAAAACCTACTTAAAAGATTTATTACAATCTTTAGCTGTGTTTATTTTTAAAATTATTTTATTTAGAACATTGACCAATAAATTTAAATTAACAAATAATTTATAATAATATGCATGAGCAAAACTTGCAATTAGAGAACATTCACAAATGTAAATTTACCTAATAATAATATAATTGTAAATCACAAATCAGCATTAAAATTTTTAACGTAAGAAAAAATATAACATGTAAACATGTTACAAAAAAAACTATTTTATTTTATAATATATAAAAAGAGAAAAAAGAATTCACTGACTAAATAATAGTACAAAAAAATCTACACCAGCATTGCTAAATGTGCAGCAAAAACAGCTTGAATTCACTGCTAAGTCACTAGCATATTATGTATAGGACATCCATGATCAAATGAACTAAACAATTAAAACAGCAAACGGTGTTATAGTAGGCATAATAGTCACTATTTATTAATGCTGTTGATCTCTAAAAGGGGAAACACAAAAAACATTAATTACAACAGAATACACCTGTTGGTAAGCTGAGAGCATTCTGATTATGCATGTATGCCATTTTTATTAAAATTCCACTTTATTCTATTTAATAAATGGTAAGATACATCTTGTATACAGTAGGTCATGATTAGACCATACAAGGCACAAAGAAAAATGCATATTTAACATATGTACACAATGTATACAGCAAACATATAGCAAACAACCATATAAAGAGTACAGGGGAAAAACGATCTAAGTCACATTAGACCCGAAAATGAGTTACACATCATTTCTTATAGTTTCGTTACTGCTCTTTCACTGCAAACCATGAATAAAAATAGGTGCTGTATGGAAAAGTCCGTGCTTTAAATTGAAATATCTCAAAACTATTTAAATGTGACTTAGATCGTTTTTCCCCTGTACTCTTCATATTTATGCTATACATATGGTTGTTTGCTTATAGAATGCACCTGTAAATAACAGTCATAAACCCATCAATCGTGTGAATGCAATTTGAGCAAGATTGAGTCGTCCTCATCTTAACTACTACAAGTTATTTCTCAATAATGGCCTCACCTTTTATGCTGTTTTGAAAAGTAATTTTGTATTAGTAGGATTAGCACAAAAACCAAAATGTTTAAAGTAAAATAAAATAAGAGATTTATTAACTTTAAATCAATGATAAAGTTTATTTATCTTTGCATCATTTCAACGCATACAATGTGAACATGCATGAACCATTCGTGCTTTTAATCGTGCAAGCACGTGTAAGTTTGGTCATAACTTAATTTTGTGTTTTATTATTTTAGAATATTCAAGGCCTTCTTCATTTTCTATTGTATTGATAAAACTACTGAAAAGAATCTGCTTGACATAAGATAATGTGACCTTTCATAAACAAAAAAACAAGATTAAAAATAACGGTGACCCCCACCTCCTACAAAATGTAGTGTAGTAAAGTTTCTAAAATTTATTTTTCTTTGGAAATTTTCATGAAACGTTTCATAACTATTGAAACTAATGTTCAAGACCATCAAACTTCAAGAATGGCATTTTAAAATAATAATAGTCATAGTTCACAGCAAAGTCTTAACAAAAAACAGCAAAATCATTTGAACTTCTATTTTCAGCCACATAACTTTAAAACGATACCAATCAGTGTGGTCAAACTTCATCCGGCACAATGAAATGTCAAACTTGCCAACATTGTCCAATATAACCATTACTATTACTTATAGGTTTAGGAATTAAGAATTTAAAAACAAAAAAGAAGTATTGAAATGCTTCAGTGAAATGAAGCTTAATGAAAAGTTTCATTAAAACATTTCGAACCTCACAACACTAACAAAATGTATTTAGTCTTAGTAAGCAGAAAGATTCACTATATAAAAGTAGCATATAGACATGATCAGAATATGGCCTCTATAGCTTGCCAAATGTAACAATAAAATTATTCCTTATAAATCCAAGATTACCTTGTTTTAGATGGAGAAGTGTATTGCTACAATGTTACTGACAGCACTGTTTGCGTACACTTTCTGTATTCATAGTAGGTTTAACATCAATGGGTTCTACATTAGTTGGCCGAATGGTATCTCCTTCGGGCGGATCTCTAATTTGTTTTTGTGACACGATTCGATAAATCTCTATTTAAAAAAAAATAAGAGGAAGCAATCAATATTAATATTTGTTTAGTTCATTTCTTTACAAAATATATACCTGTGAGTATATTCTGAAAAGCAGTATCAACATTGGTGGAATCGAGAGCAGAAGTTTCAATAAATGAGAGGCCATTCCTTTCTGCAAACGCTTTCGCTTCATCAGTGAGTACTGCACGCAAATGCCTAAGATCAGACTTGTTCCCCACCAACATTATCACTATATTCTGGTCTGCATGATCACGTAATTCACGTAACCAACGTTCTACATTTTCATATGTTAGATGCTTAGCTATATCATATACTAGAAGTGCACCTACTGCACCTCTGTAATATGCTGCTGTAATTGCCCGATATCTTTCTTGTCCTGCAGTATCCCATATTTGGGCTTTAATTGTTTTACCATCCACCTAATTATGACAATTAAAGATAGTTTTTATATTATTTAACATCATAGTGACACACATACCTGTATACTACGAGTGGCAAACTCTACTCCTATTGTTGATTTGGATTCCAGGTTAAATTCATTCCTAGTAAAACGAGCTAGTAAATTGCTCTTTCCCACACCAGAATCACCAATTAATACAACTGCAACAACAATAATAATTCATTAGTAATTTCAAAATTGTGCAAAAATTAATAAATTCACTCACAAATATAAAATATTAAAAATAACACTAAAATAATAATAACCTTTGAAAAAACTATATAATTATTAAATTATTTCAGGAAAGAATATTTGCTCCTTATATAGCTACATCAGTGGTCCTCAAATTGAGCACTGTGGTCTCTTGGGGCACTGCAAGTATCTCCAACAAGAATGGAAATAATTTTGAAGTCAATGCAACACAGAGAAACGGCACACTGCATTCAATACAAGTAAACACAAAGAAAACAAAAAGAGGGTACCATGATTCACTTTCCTCATTTGTGGAGGCACAGCAAAAAAAAAGTTTGAGAACCACTGAACTAAACTATTCATTATGGACAATTCAAATTAACTTTTTCCATGACCACCTCGTCAATGTCAAAAGTTGACAGTTATAAACATTTCCAATAAACTTGACGTATCGATGTTATAAAGCTGTATCAATGTTATAATGAATTCATGATATGCACTTTTGATCTTGACCAACTTCATTTTTTAATTTACCATCAATGGTTTTTCTTTATTATTTTCTTTAGAATATGGTTGTGCAAAAAATATTGTATACAACTCAAGTGCAATGTCTTTTTTGAACTTATACTTCCTACTTGTTCAAAAAGCTTCACGTTACACTCTTTGTGCTTTAAAGTTGTTGTTTTCTTATTTTTGACGCCCAGATAAAGCACCTCATGCCTGTCATTACTTGTGTGAATTTCATTCCAAATACTGAAGAAGTGAGTGTAAGGCTTAGCCTTTTTGCATCTGAATCAAGATGTAGAAAGTTTTATAAATAAAGTGCCATCAATAATAAATGGTTAATCGCTTACAAACATATACAATGCAGATGAGGCAGGTCTATTTTTTCGAGTGCTCCTTGACAAAACTCTTAACACTAAAAGGTAAAAAGTGCATCGATGGCAAACTTGCACAATCTGAGTTGCCATTATCAGTTTTGTCTAAGATGTGGCGAAACTCTGAGGCAATGGGGATTAATTCTAATGACTGGAGATTATTTTGATGTTGACAACAATTTGTTAGTAGAAGACATTGATGACGTTACAGATTATACATTGCAAACAGAAGCGATGGAAGTTTCTGATGAATCTGACACAGAATCAGAAGCAAATGAAGCAAAACTGACAAATGTGACAAATTATCAAGAAGCTATTACTATCTAAAGGACTTTGTCAAACACTGAGGAGATTTGGAAGCAATGGAAAAGCCAGTGGGATTTACAATTACACTTCCAAGATGCTATGTTTAAATCCAACAAGCATCAGACATTGCTAGACTATTTTAGTAATACACATAATAGTTTTCTATAAGTTATTTTTCAACAAACTCCGAAGGAGTCATTACTGAATTTGCGAAGTCTTGTCAAATTTTGAAATTTTGACTTCAGATTTGAATTCTACATCAAAAAATAAAGACCACGTGGTATCTTCGTTTTTTGATAACTCTTCGGGAACATGGTCAAGATGGTGGCCGAAAATTGGAAAATTTTCAAAAATTTTTTTACTTTAAAATCGTAAACAGGCTTCTGGATTCGTCGCAATTTTTTTTGTTAAATAACTTTGATTATACCAAGAATATGTCAAGGTTATGTACTTCATTAATTAAGGCCCACTTTTACAATCATTGGATAACCTTAACAAAGATATTATTGCCAATTGTGACAATGACAAACAACAGTTGTATCCATGTCAATAATACCTTTGATTAAGTTATCCAATGATGGTAAAAGTGGGCCTGTGATAAGTGTGAAGTAATTGAACAAACTAGATTAAAATGCAAAAAAGACAACATTGTTATTTGGGAAGCATGCATGATCTTCAATATAACAAAAATGCAGTCGCACAGCTTCCAACCTAACAAATCAAACACATAGCCAACCCTTCTAAAAACAACCTAAATATATTATTATACATTACATGTTTTTAGATGAGGGTTGGCTATGCTTTTGATTTGTTGGGTTGGATGCTGTGTGACTATACAACATTCACAATGTTTATGGGTCGTATATGGCTGTGGCAGAATGACAGTTTTGAGTATTGTAAACCGGGCTGTTCATCAATTAATTCGGCTTGTAGAATCTTATTGACGCTTAATGTACTTTAAGGTTATGATTTTATGACAGTTTGACCTCACGCTGTTGCCTTTTTTTTTTAACTCTGCAAATATAAGGAAAACTTGATTTCTTTTTAACAAAACAAAACTAATCGGTACTAAATGTTTATGCAAAATTTTTGATCGTGCAGCAACGCCAAATACAGCCGCAGCAGGTACGGCAATTTTCAAAAAAAAAAAAGAAAACACCTCCAACCTAACAAAATGAAAGCATGGCCTATTACGACCCATAAACATCGGGAATGGTGTATACATTTTTGTTATATTAAAAATATAAAATAACATTCTTTTAACAATGTTGCCTTTTTTGCATTTTAATCTAGTTTGTTTAATTACTTCATACTTGTCAGATAGTCAAATCAAGAAACATTTGACAGTTGCAAATTTAAAAAGTAATCTATTAACTTGAGAAAACATATGGAAAAGGCTTAGGAAGTTGTTGAACAGAATCAGTGAAAATAAGGTAACATACTAAGCAATAAATGATGGAAAATTAAACTTTCAAATGGTAATTGTTCAATACTGCTACCCCTAAGAAAACACCGTTTTGAGAGCAAGTTTTTGGTATCAGCAGGTAGAGAATTACTCACAGAACACAATTAGGTGGTCGGAGGTAAAGAAAATTAATCCAATCTTGGTGAAACCAATGAAAAACAAACACGATTTTTAAGCACATCTGAGGTTATGTTGCACGATAGAAACAATGAAGTTGGCAACTAAATCAGCTGCTGCACACACTACCAACCCCTTACTGCAACATGACCAGCGTATAAGAATTCCACTCCAATCTTGTGGGGTGGCCGAAGCGAGGGTGTGGTTAGGTTAGAAGCAGTAAAACATTCATTTTTTACAGAATTCCACCCCAATCTTGTGGGGTGGCCGAAGCGAGGGTGTGGTTAGGTTAGAAGCAGTAAAACATTCAGTTTTTACAGAATTCCACCCCAATCTTGTAGGGACCGGGCGGTTAGGTTGAAAGCACTAAAACATTCACTTTTTTTAAAGAATTCCACTCTAAACCTGTGGGGGGGCCAAATTGAATGAATGAATTCATTCATGCTTGCGCGGGTCAATGTCCTCCATGTGATTTAGGGAAATTGGGTTGTGGTGCTGTCGGTTGGTACACTGTTGGAGAGTAGTAAGAACGTAGCCACGATATTATGGTTTCATGGCAGTCGGTGTGCTTGTGAAGTGTCAAATTCGTCGATTTTCAAAGTTTTTTAAGAATTTCTAAGTGTTTGGCGTCGGAAAGGCCTTCCGCAGGTGTTTTTTGATTCTCTGAATAGATATACATGCATTGGTAGGGTTGAATTTATACTGTAGAAGTTAAATTCTAGGGGTAGCTATATCGAACAGTTACCTTTCAAACTTCAAGAAGGTATGTTAAAGATTTCCATAGCTAGGACTCATCTAAAAACAACAGAAGCATGGTATACTAGCAATAAAAAACTTTACATGCCCAAATTGAAAATCAGCACAAATTTAGGACATTTAAGTTTTTTGTTCAAAAAAGTAGCAAAAAATGTGACTAAAAAGTGACCAAACCACTCGGTAGCCTCGATCCAAAAACATCTCCTTCAACTGCAAACATACATTTATGTGTCTTGTTGCTTAAATAATTATTTTATAACAAACTTATAACAAATGAGTGGGAATTTGAAACAAGATATAAATAAGGATTGTATCATTAATTATGGGTACACATAAATGGTTCAATATTTTTTAGTAACTACACATTTAAATTTCAATTATTTTAGAAGAAAGCTATGAAGGCTTCCCTAAATTTTGAACTTTTTTCTTAATGTGCCACATCAGGTTCTGGACAACAGATTTTCCATGCTTTTACATGCCTGATTTCAGTTTCCCTTGAGGTTTGTTAAATTTTTAGCAGGCTTGACATTTTTTTGCAGCTTGTGTTTCATTAGCATTGGGGGGAGGGGGAATTCATTGTTTTATCAACAAATGGAATGTTATGTTTGCGATGCTAGTCTACCATTGAAGAAGGGCAATGACATGAAGCCAGATCAGGCCAAAATAATATTTGACCTTTATGCATTTGAATAAGGGCAACAATCATTTTGTAAACATTGCTTATGGCAAATTCTGGCATTCAAATTCTGTTGAGAGAAAAACAAAGTCGCTTCTATACCACACTGACAAATAGCCTGCCAGACCATTATCTTTCAAGGTTTTTCATAAAATATTAACTTTTCTGAGTTGGGTGCATTCGTTCCTACCTCTACAGTGTAAAACTGAAACCCTGATAAAGCTCTCTAGTTATTATGCATTGATCACTTTTGCTCAAAACTATCGTACAACTTCCTACCGCAAGTTTGTACTGAAACCAACTGAAGTACAGAGCATTTTGGCTATTTCTGTTTCTCTTTTTGGCATGTTCTACCATACCTATAGAAGTTCAACATTTTACATGTGTCCTTTTTAACTGCAACTGCTCACATATCTTCTTATCCAAATCCGGTTGTGTAGCACCAGGTTTTCTACCCCCTCCAGGTAAATTCTTTAAAGTGAAATGATTTTCCAGCCATTTAAATAAATGCATTTTGGACCTCATGAACACTAACACTTTCCTCTTGCGCTAATTTTCTCATTGACACACCTCGGCCACTACAGTATTTGGACACAATTGAATTTTATTTCTACACTGGCAGACTCCCCATCTTCAAATGTTGACATTCGATGACAAAATGTTATTGTTTAGATAGTAAGCAACAATTGTCAATTTGATAGCTGATTAAAACAATCAAAGCCTGCTTTCTGTATCGACTTGAAGATGTTACCCATAATTAAGGATAGTCCTTAATTCAAATAAATTCTCGACTTCTATGAAAATTAGTATGAAAAAGTGATTGTAATCCACAAAAAAGTGACTACATTCATAGATTAGTGACAAAAAAGTGTAAAATTGGATATTTGTAAAACCCGGAATAAAGTAAACTTACATCACATAAACAATGCCATCTTATATTTTTGAAATTTGTAATGTAAAAAATTCTATATCTCATTCATGCAAAAGCTGATAGTAATAAAAATGTATTGATAAAAGCTGAGTTTACACAAGACTTTTAGTATAATTGAAGGGCTTGATGCTAGATAATGTTAAGCCACAAATCATATTTTTAAGAAAATACTGTAAAATTTGTTGTATAATTTCTTTGGCGGTATCTTGCGCTAATATAAACTATTAAGCATTTACTTGAAATTGACTAAAAGTACAAGTATCTCTGATTTTTCTTAAATGTGGCATATGATTAGATCATAGATCTAGCACCAAGCACTTCAACAATTTTCTGTGTTTAAGGTTAGGTTTTTAACACATGAAGTATCATTATCTGACATTTTACATGTTAGAAATTTTAAAACTAACATCATTGTCAAATGACATTTTTTATATTTAAAACACTGTCTTGAGAACAAGCACGTAATTTGACCAATCAGCATGTCGATCATGAGCTGATCAAGCAACTATGTTTTTTTAATTTTATTGTCAAGCTTGAGTGAATAAATAATAATTTTCTTGCTGTTTTTGTGTTCTAGTCATACATAAATTAATTTTGGAAATTTATTAAAACACATTCGGAAACATTCTTTTGACTAACAATCTTTAAAGTGCTTGTTTATTTTAAAATTAACTACAACTAATAAAACTGAACCAAAAAAAAACAAAATCTATGATAATTACAATTAATCATTTACCGAGAATAAAACAAGAAATATTGATTAGATCATTTATTAATTCCAATTATATCAACATATTTATCTTAGATTTTCACAAGAAACAAATATAAAAAGCCTTTCACGTAATAATTAATTCCTAAAATAAATGTTAATAACTACAAATTTCAATAAATAAATGTCAAATTATACTTGAATCAGAATTGCTTAAATCATTCAATAATGAAATCACAAAAAGAATGTTACTGATAATTATGATAAATCTAGTGATAATTAAATTTAAAGGAAGGCTTAAAAAGTATCATAACCTTGTGGTTTTATATACTTCCTCAATATAGGAACCGAAATTTTTTTAAATCTTTCCGTTTCTTAAAATTTCAGATTTTGTTTTGTGTGACAAATAAACAAACTCAGTATTTGTTTTAGCACAAAAAGAAAAATTGCAACGACAATAAACTAACCTACAACACTGTTACTGTCACTTTGACAACCCACAAAATTAAAGTCATTTTTCCTTACTCAGTTGATCTTTCAAGACTTACATACAAGCTGAATAATAAAACTCAATGTCAATTAAATTATACACATAAATAATTATCGACAATTTAATACTTGACTGGTTTTAGATCATCAATAACTTAACTAAAAATACATTTTGCAATAAATTTGCAAGATTCAAAATAAAATTGAACGTGTTTATAACTTTCATTTTCTTACAGTGACATTAATAAAAGAAATAATAATAGTTATAATTTTCTATTTTATCTTTATATTCTTGCATCATATTGGATGTTTTGCTAACAATGACATTACAATATATGTACCTCTTCTAGTCGAACCGAAAACAAAGGGTCTTGGGTTGTAAACACCTGTTATTATCATCAACCTGGTTTCTATTTTGTATTATAATGTATTCAAAAGTGGGAAAATCAATAATTTCAAACTAAATTTTATCATGATATGCAAATCATATATACTTATTTGAGTTTTCTGTAACATCATCTCCCTTCTCAAACTAATGTCTAATAAATTCATTAAACAAGAGTTATCTAAAGAAGAAATCATCATCAGCAATTCATGTTTAGAAAGTATTTCCCAAAAATGAAAGGTACATAAGGATGATACTATCCAGAGTGTTTAACCTAACAAGGTTAACTTTTCAACTAACAACGAATTAGAATGACTAATTCACGTATACCTATTTATCAAGTTTTGATTATTACAATTCAAATGAATCATAGGCTGAAACTGCTAATTTTCTCAAAGGGTGCACACAATAACTTCGGATACTATGTAAACTAAAAATCCCTTGCGTCTCCCTTTGTAGCAAGCAAATGAAAAATAGGTTCTCCGTTAATGCAAGTCTTATTAGCATAACAAATAATAAAACTTTAAGAATTGATTAAATTATTTGACCCTTGGCACCAACTTGTCGTGACAATAGAATATTATACGTCAAATGTCATCTTCCCGACATAGTATTACGATTTAAATAACACAGAAAGAAAACTTTAGAAACTGTACCAGGATTTTAGACTAAGTTAATGGAAATTAACAGTTAGTTAATGTACTCACCCTTGAATAAATAATCATATTCGTCATCTCTTGTACTCATTTTCTTTTCTCAGCTGTACAGTCCTACCCAATGATTAAACGTTCAACTAATAACACAGTTTGCAGCAACTATTGCATTTATCACTAATCAATATCCACAACGTCACTCAAATAATCCTATCACAGATGCATATTTTCTAATACGATGAAGTTTTTACGAGTGATTGCAATTATAAATATAGTATAAATATGAAATACTTTGTAAATACAGAACAAAATGGAACCTTTTGTTATTTGGTTTCCTTCTTTTGTATACGCCCCTTCTTTTCTGTCATTCTGCTACCACGCACGCGTATGACGTTTAATCTTAAAGCCCGAATTACACTATCAAATACTTAAAACGCAATTCTTCGTACAACTGGGAAAAAATATATAACAAAAGATTTAAAAAATGAAAAATCTATAGAAAACCTTTAAGACCACAAATAAAGAATAAACAATTAATTTAATTTATACTGTACGTTATTTGACTGTTTACATCAACAATTCTAATCCGGGAAAATGCAGATAACGGATAAGTTCGGTAAAGCGTTGCTATTATGAATTTATGGCAATACAAAAATAGTTATTTGTTATAGTCAGTCACCGAAATAAACAAAAATGAAAAGGTTAACTCATTTTTATTTAAACATACAAATCAAAATACTGTAATTGACCTACCTATAGTATACAGTTGAATTCATAAAAATTATTTTGCAATACAGCGTGTTCGTTTAATGGTTCAAAGCTGGTTTATTTGTGACGTCATAAATTTCGTTAGACGCGAAAATGAACCAGTTTAAATAGGTTCTGATCAATCTCTGATTACTTGATAGGTTATATTTGTTTATGCTAATAGTGTCAACTGAGTAAATTAAAAAAGACTAGATAATCATATTAATCGATAACAGTGGCGTAAATATAATTTTAGGGCTCCCCCCGCAAGGCCCGCAAACATAATTTTGAGGCCCCTTAGTACTTCATGATGTATAATAATATTTAAAAAAAAACTGCACTTTATACTACATAGTATTTTTAAATATGTGGTAGTAGGTATATAACAAAACAAATGAACTGGACAGTAGAAATTTCGCTTATTCAGACTTTTCTAATATATGGCTATTTTTATTTCATATCTGTAAACGACTGTGGGGCCCCCAAATCCTTCGGGCCCCCCGCACTGCGGGCTTTTGCGTCCACTATTTACGCCACTGATCGATAATATAATACGAAGGTAAACATAATTTCATTATTACCTTTATATAAATTGTTGGTAATTGGTACGTTGTTTTTTTTCAATAAACTCAAGTTATAACTTAACTTTTCAGTAACCAGTAATTCAAAACCCAACTCCTACGCGGTTATTCGAAATTCAATGAAGCTGTTTTGACCCAGAACGTGAAAGGCGTCATCATTTCTGAGCGAAAATGCAACGTTTCAAAACGGTTTCAAATCGCAGCGTCGCAAAGAAACGCCTCTTGGTTAACAAATCGATCAATTTATAAATAAATAGGTTATATTTTATACATTTGAACAAATTATTTGACAGATGATGATTGACAGCTATACAAGTAGACCAACTCTTCAAAAATCCTTTGTTACTTTCAAGCACCGACCGGTGACCTTGAACTAAGAAGTTGGAGGGTAATACCGATATTTCTAACAGATGTCGCTACGCTAGTGTCAGTGGCGTGCGTAGATTTATTTATAGACATTATGAATTACTAGAAAGGCTACCATTGCAGTTTTTGTTATTAAATTTCATTTTACCAAATTTATAATGGCATTGTATTAAATTAAAGAAGAGGATGTAAATCATGCATAAATATCCAAAGAAATCAAATTTATCACAATACATTTTAGATACATAATTGTTCTTGTAATCAAATATCTGTCTTCAATGGTTACATTTAAATAAATTGGTTGTGTTTTCATATTTATTACTTAGTAATTTATAAAAAAATTTATTTTGTTACAAATGTTTCTTATTTATACCTACATGTATTATGTACAAGTATTGGTTTTTATTAACAATTACATTAATATTATTTAGCCTGTTTTTCAGACAAAATTACATGCAATATTACATATGATACAAACTTACTGACTAGATTACATTGTACAGGTTGAAAATATTTCGTTTCTAAACTAATTACTAAATAACCAAGAAATGACTGACTTATGATGAATTTTAATTTGTAGTTTTTATATCCGTTGACATAATTAATTTGTGATTTAAAATGATGTCATCAATTTGTTATACAATAATATGCCGACAAGTGTACTATGTTTTATTTAAACCATTACTCCATTACACAATTTTTTGAATCTCCCTTTTGATTGAGCTATTTATCGATTACAAAAATTTTTATATATCTTGTCTATTAAATTGTGTTATGTTCATATCTCCTTTAACAAGTGTATCATTTGTTATTTATTAATTCCTCACATTTAAAATATTTATTTTAATATAGCATTGAAGTAACAAAACTTTTATTCCTTACCTATGTTGATCGTTGGGAAATTTAAAAAAATGCACACTGAATGTTTCATTATTTGCACGGCACAAATGCTCTTACAACTCATACTGTAAAAAATAAAGGTAAGTCAGGTATCAATACGCCGCAGCATAGTGTACTTCCATGTGTACGACACTGCTCTAACCTCGCTCGGCCGCTGGCTCGGCGTTCGACCGTCATGACATCTATTATAGAAAAGCGAAAACATCCTCCAACTTGCGGGTTTATGTCCGAACTAATTTCCCGATTTTTTTAAAAGTCGGTTTACTTGTACAATCACTATACGCTGAGACAAAAGTCAGTTTACGTTATGAAAAAGTTTATTTCCATTTTATCAAATTCAACTGTGTATTAACTACACAATTATACATACCGGAGTGTTAACGTTAAACGAACAATTAGAAAAGATAGTTACTTTTAGGAAAATCACAAATCAAGTTTGTTTCTGATTTAAACTAAAACATAAGTAAAGTTAAATAATAATGCCATTCCAAATGGATAAAAACTGGATTTTACCTTAAATCTGCTATACAAACAAAATTAATTAAAATTAATTTGGTTATTTTTTCGAAAATAGTCTGTTCCTTTTCAACCTCAAAATAAGACCAATCAATCTCCAATTAAAAACAATCAATTTGGACTAATTAACTGCAAGTTACGACCAATCAACTTCAAATTGAGACTAATCGGAACTCAATGTCAAGTTGATTAGTTTTTCTTTGAAGTTCATTGGTCTCAGATTGAAATTAAATGGTCTCAACTTGAAGTTGGTTAGTCCAATTTGAAATTGATTAGTCCCAATTTGACATTGAAAAGGTATAGGGCTGTCAATAATAGTGACTGGAGAATTTTCGAATTATTTGAAGAGTTACTTTATGATGAAACTAACTGAAATGGAAAGAATCGAGATATTTTGACAGATCGCCATTTTGTTTTGGACGGATGAAGTTTTCTGACACTTAGGCATTATAACGATTTCAGTGAGAACTTAAAAATAAGCCATCATATTCTTTGTATTATGTCGCCATTTTAAAATTTAGAAGAAGTTTTTTTGAATGTTTCTGATAAAAAATAATCGATCTGTTTGAGCATTTTTTCTGAAAAAGTAAACATAACACCACAAATAAATTTGGGCGTTACTTATTTGACACAAGAGTATTAATTTGATTAATAAGGGTCAGAGTCCAGATCGTCAATTTTCTACCTTGGCACTTGAATTTAGTTTTTGTAAAAACAGTTAAATCCGTATGGTAGAAATACTATAATATGAGATGGAGCAAAGCAAGGATCGGAGCCATTATGATTTAGTCTCGGATTCTGATTCCGGTACTATAAAAATAGCTCATCTTAATTATTTAAGCATCCCAAGGCTTATTATAACTATGTAACCGTCTCCAAGCAGACATAGGAGGAAGGGGGTCCTCCTCAAATTCTCTAGATGGCCTGTGTGGTGATGCACCGAAGATTGAAGAGTAAGCAACGTCCACCCATCCACCGGCGATAGCCGCCATCCGGTTTGGGACCCGGAAGGCAGATCGTCGTTAATCTATCTGCCGGCTACCTGCGTTATGAGTCAGGACGTAGGACCAACAGGGTTCCATTTCTCAGCCTCGTCCGAAAGACCTGCTCCGAGGGGCAGATCGAGATCCAACACTCCACACTTAATGGTTGGCACTCAAACTTGAGGCTCCTTGGATTCAACAATCAATCCAGCTGCTGAAATTCTACTTCCGTCCGTCACCACCTGGGCAATTCCCTATCGCCCTCCCATCTGTATCCCACCCAAATCCTCCCGTGGGGAGTTGTGGTTCTGAGAAAAACCGTTTTTCCATTTACATACCATTACACCTAAATTATAACCTGTTCCATTATTGTAAAATCAAAAAAAGACATCATTCCAACACCCAACTCCATAACACTCACCAACACCATCATCATCACCACCAAGACTGGCCGTTATGGAATTCGATGCTATAAGGGCCAGCCTTCAGCACCCATGGGTTCCAACACATCCACAACCGTCGCGATGCCAACTCCACAAGATTCTATCCACTAACACAGAGCCACTTCCAAGCATCACCTGCCAACGCTGCCAACTAATTCAATGTTTTTCCATCATCTCTACCATCTCTAACTTCCAAACCAGATGAGTGCTGCATTCACCAATCAACACCACTATTCTAGGCTGGAGAGAAGCCATATGGTTTTTAAAGCCACTGCGCCTTGGCGTGGTAACTGTGATAATAAACAACAGCAATGTAAGCATTGACCCTTGTTATCCTTCACTGATGAGTCCAGGATAAGAAGAAGGAAAAGATTGTCTGGAGGTATGGTGGTCAATGTTTACACAATCTGTCAATGGGGAGACAAAATTTGTCTTTATATTATGCAGGATGTTTTTAAGTTGTGTGGAAAAAATGTAAAGACATTATTCTGCGGCAAAAAATAAGAAAAAGACCTAAATGAGAGTTTTCTTGGAAATGGAAATATGGAGCTATATGCTACCTTAAAGTTTTGCTTAAGAAGACGACCTTTTTTTTAATAACTCCACAACAGTTTGTAGCACAATAATGAAATTTGTATGTGTGCACTCAATTTTAACTTATCAACTTTATTTGCAGTTAATTTGTCAAAACTATCTTTGCCCCAAAAGTGTGTTTTGAGGATGGAGGCTAGTTCTTTACATTGTATACAAAAATGTATCTAAATTCCTAATGATTTTTGAAGTTTTATCATAAAATCTGATTTATGAGAATAACCAAGTAGACAAGATTCTTTCAAAATGAAACAGACTATGTAAGGGTGTTTTAATTCAGACACTTCTGTATTAAAAGTTCTAAAGATTAAAGCAGCCCCCACCTCCAAAACCACTCTTGCAACAAAATCATTACTACAAATTAAATGCAAATAAAGGCCTTGATAAGTAGTGCATGCATACCAAATTTTGTTACTGCAGCACAAACTGTTGTAGTTATTAAAGAAAATCACTTTCTTCAGCATAACTTTAAAGTAACTTAGTTTCACAGGAGAACATTTCCAGAAAAAAATTTATTTAGGTTTTCTTCCTACTTTTGCCGTAGAATAACATTCTTATATTTGTTCCATGCAATTTAGAAACAAAATGCTTTTTGCTTTATTTCCAACTAAGTAGATTTTATGAGACACTGAACAGTTGTTTATTGTTGGCGCACAGAGGTGGAATTTTCCAGACTCCCATTTGGGAGGTTGGTTTTTCAATAGCAACCAATTTCTGGTAGAAATTGTAATAAATAAAATATCAAGTCTTTTTGTAAAGCCAATTTGTAGCAAATTAAAAAAAATTAAATTTTCAATGAAATTCTAGACTGAAATGTGATAATTAGAATGCTTGTAAATGAAGAAATAAAAAATATACATGTAATTATATAGAGAAATGCTTTTTATTTTCTAAATAAGAGCATAGTACTAGCATCCTTGTTTTTCATACACACACAGTCTTAAAATCACACAATTTTATCAACATAAATAATAAGACTAATTATAGTAACATAAAATAAATATGCATAACCATAGTTTTATATAAACCCTCTTTTTTTTCAATTTATGACAAAATTTCGATACTTCTCTATTTTTAGTGTTAAAAACATTTAAAAAGGCATCTTTTTTATTTATATTATTTACAAAATAGTTTACAACATTTTTTTTCATGTAAAAGGCAATAATATTTATATTCAACTTTACATATTATACAAATTTAATTTCTTTTCTTTCTTTTTTTTTAATAAAACTAACTTTTATAATAATTTATTGTTCAATACTACATGACATATCCATAAAGAAAAGAAAGCTAACATATATGCATACATAACTATTGTAAAAATCACATATTGTAAATTTTAAATTAGTAACAAAAATGTTATATTATATATTCTAATTTTAAAAACTTCCAAAGGACTAAGAAATATGATTTTTACATTTATAGGGTCACATTTTAATTAAATTACATAACACACCAAAGGCACAGCCAGGAATGTGGAGAGGAAAAAGCATATACACCAACTTGTAAATTTTATAATTCTTTATATTAAGTTATACAAAAAAGGGAAATAATAGGCATCTCCAAATATAATTTCTGGCATATACCTTCGAAACAAATTATAAAACAAGGACTTAAAATTAGTAACTTTATGGATAGTCAGTAAATATCACATTTATTATTTATTAACAATGTAGCACCATTATTTCAAATTAGTTTATACTTCTACTTGTAAACTATACAATAAACACTTTTTTTTAATTTAAATCTTACTTCTTGCCAAAATTGTACTATTTTCTTCCTTCATTCTTCTTAAAAACATATTTTAACAAGTTAACTGCTATTTGTTTAATTAAAATTGGTTTGAAACAAATACCAAAAGTATATAAATATTATAGACATATTTTTTTATTATAATCAAGTAGAATTAAAGCTTTGCTTTAACATTTCCTACATACAGTATAAAAAGCAGGATAATGCAACTAAAGGAAAGTTACGCTAAAGTTATATTTTCAAATATGGAACCCTTATTTAGACGAATCGAATAGTTACTAAAAATAAAAGGATTTTGTTGTCTCAAGAGGTATTTTTAAACAAAACAAAGTCTTGTATTTGGGCAGTGAAGTTAATACTTAATATACACCTACCATTAAACTAGTTAGACTAAAGTGAATTCACTGGTTTGTTTGTCATGCCCACAAATATATTCATGTAAAGATAAATAACAAGTGATGTCATACACAAGTAAAATGCAATACAAAGATACAATTTATAATTACCCTGATTAAGTAAAACATAACCAACAGTTTTTACTTTCTTAAAAATTAAAATTTTTTAATTTAATAAATTTCGAATTAACAACTTACTAATGGAATTTAAAATAAAATTAAAATCAAGGTGTGAACTGTAAGAAGGTCAAGTTAAAAAGCTTGCTGAAATTGCTAGAAACAACTGCGAGTTGTGTAATAGGTATAGTTGTGACATTTTAGGTCGGAAGTCAAAAATCAACCCCCACTAACAATGACGCGTATCGGTAGGCGGGCCATGCGGACGACGACGTACGAAATGAACCACGAGCAATGCGGCTTTTACTCATTCTCGATCAAATCAAGTCAAATAACGTCAACTGAATTAAAAAAATAAATAAAATAACAATAATAAATATATTTATATTAATTAACACAAAAAAAAACGAAATAGATTCTGTAGGAAGATAAATAAATAATAGTAGTAGGTAGTATAATTCAACAAAGCTAACCAAAATAAAATAATTATATTTGATGTACTCATTCGCACAATGCATTTGCCTTTTATAGCATCTGTAACCCCTCCGTTGCAATAACTGCGTGCGCGAAACTGGTGGGAAAGTAGTGGGAGGTAAAAACCTAAAATGTCACAACTATGGTAATAGGTCTTGCTTTTGACCAATAGAAAAACATACAGGTATGGCGATAATCTGCCAAAATATAAATTTATTCGTTCCACTTTAATAATTTTATTAAAGTTAAAGACTTTTGATATTTTGTAATAAATTATGATATATTGGTGAAAAAATAATCATGAGATGAGTATGTGACATACCATAATGATTAAAAAAAAATATTTAGTTTAATCACAATTTTAAAATGTTAATTGTCTTTAATGTTGGTAACTCACTACAGTAAATGATATCATTGGAAAAACATTAAAGAATGTTATAATTGTACATGCATGGAATTTATAAATTCAATGTTCTGAAGATTTACATATTGAACCATTTTACATTAAATAAAACACAGTATAATTTTGAGTCTTTTAATAGTCCTACATCAAAAATCAAATGTGTTTAAGTATAGGAGTTTCCATGGTACCAGCTGATTCAACTGATAGAGGGCAGTTTGCACTGGTATGATGTCATGCACTCCACTCCACAACTGATTGACGAACAATGCAAGTTCAGCCGAGCACATGAGCTTGTTATTTTCAGTGCAACCTTTATAAACTATTATAACCTCTTTTATAAAGTAAATGTTCAAAAGTTTAAAAAGATTAATGGTTTTGTGGCATTTTCTATTTCTCTATCAAAAAGATGGAAGAATACTCTACTAAAGATATTTATCTAAAGATAAATGATAATAAATTAATGTTATCTTTATTATTATTTAGCAAAAGAGAAATCTTCTTTACTTTCTTCACTACAAGAATCTAAAAATTCCATTGCAAATTTAGTAATATTGGTAAATAGAGTCAACTTTCCAACATCTATTTGATCTGTCATTTTTATTGTGCACCAGAACCCTGCACTGATAATCAACATCAGCATGGAAGAATGTACATTGAGGGCAAAATTCATTGCACACAAAGAAATAGTTGGAAATGCCAACACTATTAAGAGTGCACATTCATACCATCAGCCAAAAACAAAAGCCGCACTCAGTGCAAAAAAGTGCACACAAGTGCAGTCAGCCAAAAATGCTACATGTATTTTTATTTACCATTGTAATATATTAACATAAAATAAGTCAACAATTCCAAGCATAAACATACAACTTGTTGTAAAATAACAAAAGTCTTAGTTAGCACCTTTTTACTTTCACTTATGTGATGTTAAATTTTAAAATTCATATTTTGGTGGGTTATTACTTTGCCTTCATATTTTTCTATTGTTCAAGAGCAAGGATCATTATACAACTCATGATTGTTTCAGTTCCACTAATTGCTAATGCTCAGTTAGTTTACTTTCTCAGTACACTCCTGAAGCTCTAGCTTCCAAGGCAACTTATTCTAACAATTTTATCTATAGTAACTGGAGTCCTTGGAATAAAGAGATTGAATAACCAAACTCAGCTTAAGTAACCAATACCAGTTGACATTAAAACAAGCTTCAAAATGTCAAATTATTTTTGAGTTCTGAGGTTATATCATCTTAAAGGTGTATTTTGGCAATGAATAGTGAATAGTGACAGATGGGTAACAGGTATAAACTATTAATTACAATCTTTTTTGCATAACTATGCTCCTTGCAGTCCACACCAATAATAACAGCTTTTAATGTAACATGTGTAACATATGCAACAAATAGTATTTATAAAAATACATAAAAACCAAAGAAGATTCTACATTTTAAAATTATTTCCATTTTTGTAATGTTACAGAGAAATATATAGTAATTTCAATTGTGTAAATAACAAAGATTTCATTAAAGACAATTTAAGAAAGAGTACGCCAACTGCTAAAACAGCAAATAACAACTTATTAAGTATATAGACAAAAACGATGTAGATAGATAAACATAAGCATACATAAGAAAATATGCTACCTTATCTTCTTATTATAATTTGTTCAGATTCAAGGCTACAATATAACAAGGCACTGTTTTCTTTTAAAGCATAAATTTAATATAAATTTTTGCAAATGTCCAACACATTTCAAATGATGATTATTACACATCAAAGAAAAACAATTTTACATCCTTTCTATCTAGTTTAATAGTTCATGATGTAAAATGTATATTCTTAAAAAGCTTTTAAAAGCGACTAAATTATTATTAATATTATTCTTATTTATAAATAATTTTTAAAGCTATGTTCAGTATTTCGATTACTTTTTTAACAGCGCAGTTAACATGTTAAACAATTCTTTTTACATTCATAACAGAAAATTTATTCTGTAACTGCCAAACAATAATTGAGAATGTTTGACAATAGTTGTAATTTTGCTTTGGTCTCAACAATTATCAAATACTCGGTAGTTGATTCTTTCAAATTATGTGAAATTTATTTATATTATCATGAAGAACACGTTTAGATGTGTATGGCGATGCATTTAACATATATAATTCAAATCAAAAAAACAAAGAAAATGAAAATATAGTTTTCTAATTTCTTTTTTTTTGGAAAATGCTTAAAATTAAATTCTAAATTAGGTAATATTAAAGCTTAAAATCTTCAGTTTTATGAATTTCATTTTTATGTTTTTTCATCATCTAATCATGTCCAGCCTCAGTAACAACAAAACAAAACGGAAAAGGAAAAGATATAAATGGAGTAAAAACCTTTAGTAAGTTTAACTGTCACTCCACACAAGTATAACCTTGTATAAATAAACTCAAAAGTATGGTTGGCAAGAGCATGACTGCATACTGATCACAGGGGTTCCACCCCTTTTTTCCTCTCCCTCTCTTTCTTTCTCTCTTTCAATACCATCATGGCTCACACATAGACCGGCCCTTGGTTTTCATTATTGTCATCTAGATTAATCCTGTTAAATGCAGGTCCGCCACCATCATCGAAAAATCTTCGAAACGTAAATTCGAAAAACCCATGAAAAGGTTTAGAATTGTCTAAGAAATCATCAGATGCGCTAGAATCGATTGAATTTGAATTTCTTAATTTATCAGGATCCACTGGGTCGAAATTGGAAGTGTCCGTTGGATAATCTATTTTTGGTATGTGCGGAGCTGGTTGTCGACGCAATCCCTTCTCAAAGTCTATACCATAGAAGAAAGGATGGGCTTTCACTTCACTAGCATTTTTACCTAAACGTTTATCTGCACTAGTACACAATTTTAAAATCAAGTCCATACTTTCCTTCGAAAGATTTGCTTGCTTTGGTATGTTTAACGTTGTTTCCCAATTTATAACCTATAAAATAAGCAATGTTATATTAATAATATAGTATTACTTGTTGTGATATTCACAAAATTAGACTATGAAGTAATTCAATTAAACAATAAAATTAATGTTAAGCATTATCAAAGTAAATTACCAATTATACATATAGAAAAATCAGAATGTATGTGAAAATAGAATCCACACATTTTTGGCTACCCAGGCCAAATACTCTGCCAATTAATGTCAGTCTGAGTCTTGTAACCAAGGTTTCATAATATTCTATTCTTGTTTTAAAACTGTTTAAGGTAGTTCATCGATAAATTGAGAATATTAAGCTCTTGTTTTGGTATAATACAGTGCAAGAACTAAGTGTTACCTCCCACCCAAATAGAGGCCCTACTGTCATTTGTCGGTCCCCTACAGAACAACTAATTATATAATACTAGTTCCTTGAGTAGCACCTTTACTGAGGTTTGCACAATGAGCCCCATGGTTTGAGAACCCTGTGCAGCATACATACATACTCCTTCCATCTTAACTGTCTTATATGAAGTAAAACACAAAAACATTCACACACATCAATTTTTGATTTAATCAAGGCATACTTTGATATAAAAATCTTATTCCCAATTTCAACCCGCTCCATGTGACAGTTTCCTTATACTTCATTAGAATATAACAAACAATCATTAAAATTTCAGTTCCCAGGAGGTTACAAAAAAAATATCTTAGCTTATTACATAAAATTATTTGTTGAATTGATATTTTACATTTGAATTATCAATCAATAGTAGGCAGCATTAACTGCAACCTCTTCCACTGAAGAAAAACTAAGAAAACCACAACCACTTTTGGAAGTTTAAAGAACTAGTGCCACAACAGCAAAGCGCATCATCAGAAACATTCATAACATAAATTTTGCAAATCTTGAGATTTGGAAATTCATATCCAGTTCCGACAATGTTGGTCATAACTGCTGATCACCCTCGTTTCCACTATTTTGATACATTTTGACGAAGTTTAGCGCCATCTGTTGGTTCGCCAATTGTAAGCCAAACTTGAAAGTTGTTGGTTATGTGCTAAGAAATTCTTATAAAAAATCACCAAGTGAAAAGAAAAGACCAGAGTAGAAAAAGTTTGCACCAAATGGGAAAAATTCTTATTTTTGATTTTTTTTTAAAGCTTTTTACACTAATAATTTGTACATGTCTGAAAATCCAAAAGCAAGCTACTTTGATCTTCCTTTTTGTTTGACAAAAAATGACGTCTTTTGAAATGACCAAAACTGGAAATCGTCAATATTTTTAAAAGTATCAATTTTTCTGATGAAATTCTAGGACAGCATAAACAACTATCATCACCTGAGATCCCTGGCATAAAAAAAGAAGTAATTTTTCTGTCAAATTTTGAAAAAAATTAAAATATTAAAATTTGTTCTTGTGCAATTTGGGCATGTGACTTTTAAACTTAGTTTTTATGTTAAATTACTGATTTGTGTTTTCAGAAATTATTTGAAAAAGCATTATTCTTTATTAGACTTTCTATTCTCAAACTTATAAGACAAAATGTGCTAATTTTAAAGGTTTCTAGGTGCAAGGCGTTTTCATCATGAACTATTTTGCTATAATTTCCAATTTCTCAACATTACACTTCTAAAGTTTCCAACCTATCTAGGAATAAAAAGAAACTAGCAAGAATGTGTAAATTTGTTGTTGCAGCACTCAATACCAGTAGGTAATACTTTAACATAAAAAATAAGTATTTAATTTCTACTTTATAAATTTGAATCAAAATCGAGGATACTTGCTTTTTTTTATTTTAAAATATTACGTTCTGGTTTTGCACACTGCAACAACAAATTCACACACGTGCTAGTTTCTTTTTATTTCTAGATAGATTGGACTCTAGAAGTGTAATGTCAAAAAATTGAAAATTATAATAAAATATTTTATGATGAAAAGGCCTTGTACCAAAACCCTTAAAATCAGCACATTTTGTCTTATAAGCTCAAAGAATGTTTTTCAAATAATTTCTGAAAATGCAAATCAATCTAACTATCCATAAAAACTAAGTTCAAATTCACATACTCAAATTGCACAAGAACCGCCAAATCTTTACATATTAATTTTTTTTTCAAAATTTGATAGAAAAAGTTATATTTTTCTATACTAAGTGTTTCATCTGGTGATAATAAAAAAAAAATTCTGCCAAAGAAAAAGCAACTTGAAAGATCGAAGTAGCTTGTTTTAGGTTTTAAGACAAACACAAATTACTGGCACAAAAAAATTTTTTTAAATCAAAAATAAAAATGTTGAGTGGCAGAGTAAAATTTCATGAAGTGGAGTAGATCAATTCCAATCAGAGTAACTTCCTACAACCAAAAAATGATTGCATTCTGAAATCCCCTCAATCCTTGTTATCAAAATATTTTCACAATCAGTCCATTCAATTAGTTGACAAAACCTCAATCTTGCTTAATTTTTACTACTTGGATTTTTGGTAAACTAACCCAAGTGGAAATTCTGTTCACTTTTATTTCTATTGGTATCAGTTTATTCGGGACCAGTGTTGCCAACAATGGCGGTTTTCCGCCAAATTGGCGTTTTGTGGGATAATCATGGCGGGCAAAAGTTCTTGTTGGCGCTTGGCGCATTTTTTGGGGCTTAAAAATTGTTTAAGTTTAAATCTGTTAAACTTTAAAATATAATAATTATTATTACCATTATTGCATCTCAGCAATACAAGTTCTACAGGGAATCTTAATATATGTGCAATTTGAACCAGTATTCGACGGTGGTGCCCTCTAGTAAATGAACTGAGAATATATGTGATGTTGTTTAAATGAAAATCTTACCGTGATTTAAATTGACGCTTAATATGGCGCTTTTTTCATCTCAGATGGCGCTATTTGGCGCTTTGAAAGAACAGAACTGGCGCTTCTATAAGATAAAATATTGGCAACACTGTTCGGGACAAAAGAATACAGTTATTGAAGGGAGAACGCCATAAAAAGACTGTATTTCCTATAAATTTTATTCAATTGGCAACTACTGGTTTCGTTATTTCTTAATTCGAACACCATCGAGTGTTTAAAATGAATCCACAAAGGGTATGTGTACCACTATACAATACAGCTATTGTATAATATAAATTTGTTATCTAAACTGCAATTGGGGCACGTATTCCTTTTCTAGGTCATAAATGTATAAAATAGCTCTTTACTGTTTTAGGTTATGTTAAAAATAATAATGAATAATGAGTATTCCCAAAATGAAACTTTGGATATGGAAAAAGTACAGAAGGGCATAATTAATATTATTATGTACAAATAATTGTATTATGTATCAGAATGGTGTTGGAATTCCCAATATTTTACATGCAAATTTCTTAACTTCAAAAGCAAGTGATAGTAAAGAGCCGTTCTGAAGTCTGCATTACATGGTGCTACAAAACTGTCATATTTTGATGTTTTTAAGGTTTTTAATGCTCATAGATTTAATCTATTTTAATTTACAAAATAGTATTTTGAGAAATGCCCAAAATTGCACGCCAAGAAGTAGACAGCATGATTTTAGTAGACCTGTAGCTAGAATTATATAATTGAGAAGGCACATTTTTTACCTAGAGGGGGGATTACAGTTTTATTTAAATCAATAAAAATAAGATGAACTACTGACATCATTGCACTTGTTTTTCAATGATGTCAAATTTAACCCGTAGTGTCATAAAAAATAGTTCAAGTTGGTGCTTATCTCGCATACTAATCAAGATAAACTGTTGAAAGAAATGCACCAGATTTTATAACTACTTTAATATACATCCCAAATTCCATGTTAATTTGATAAATGATACCTTAGATATTAGGTCGTTTTCATACTTTGGAAACACTGTATATAATTTCTTTACGTAATGAGAAATCCTTTCTTCTTTTTGTTACTCATTTTTGTCTTTTTATGACTTTGCCAAATTATATTAGAAATTCTTTTGCATTGTTGAGCAGATGTACTACCTGGTTCTTTAAGTATGGACAAGTAAAAAGCAATAGGTTAGTAAACTTGTCCCTAATCGCTTAAAAATCATAAAACTTACAACATCAAAAAAATTGTAAGAGTTGACTATAATTAAATAATTGAGAACCTTTATATTAAGAGAAACAATAAAGCAATTAAAATTTAAAAATAAAAAATCTAACATTTCTTTGTGACTTTTGAATTGACCGTGTAGTAATGTAGTAGAGATTTTAGAGGGTTGTGATGTTTTTAGATTTGAGTTTTAGAACTGACATCATATAATTTTGTAAAAAAGTTCCTTTGTAAGCATACAAATCATTATCATTGTCTAAGGAGGTAAAGTAAAGTGTTGGAGTGTTTGGTTCAATCTCTTCCTTACCTTGTATTGTGTTTCTGCCGGTGTATTAGCCAGAAATGGTGGACTCCCAACTAACATTTCATAAAGGATAACACCTACACTCCACCAATCACAAAGCTGTGTGTAACCGGTTCGTTGTAAAACTTCAGGTGCTATGTAATTGGGAGTACCGACGAGTGAATGTGCCAGACAACGTTGATGTTCCTGTCGACGCCTTCGTTCTAATGGTTTCATACTTTTACAACGACATTCTTCATTATTCCAATCTTCTACAGGTTCCATCGAATCTTGTCTGCTATGTTCACCTAAAAAGTATTTTTAATAAGCGCATGTGCAATACTACTAACAATTTATTATTAATGAAAACTTGCATTTTCAAAGTGGTCCGACTTACCATTAGGTTGATAATACTTTGAATTATGTGTCCATCGAAATCCAGTGCAGAGACCAAAATCTGTTAATTTAATGTGCCCATCTTTATCAATAAGTATATTATCTGGTTTTATGTCTCGATGAATAAATCCCATTTTATGAACACTTTCAACAGCACAAGTTAATTCGGCTATATAAAACCTAAAATCACGTTTGCTTAGTATAATTCACGTGACCTATCTAACAATTTAAAATTCACCTAGCTAAAGGTTCTTCGAACACTCCAAGTTTAATTAATAATGACATAAGATCACCACCAGGAATATAATCCATTACAAAATATAATACATCGCTGTCTTGAAATGAATAATATAATTTTACTACCCATTCATTATCAGCTTCAGCCAATATATCTCTCTCTGCTTTCACATGAGCAACTTGATTACGTTTTAAAACATCGGCTTTCCTTAAAGTTTTCATTGCATATAAATGATTTGTATCTATTTTACGTACTAAAGTCACTTCACCAAAAGCCCCTACACCTATTGGTTTAATTTTCGTAAACATGCTCTTATCCATTTTTGCTCTTTTTAATCTTATGTAATTTGACTCTTTTTGTGATAACATTTTTCTCATCTGACACTGAGCATCTGGACTTAACCCTATTTTTGTCATTTCATTTTCTAATTGCATCCTCCTAAACACTCGCTGTCTGTATGCTTTAATAACATTTTCTATATGCTGCTCCATGAAAAATTTAAATGCTTGAGGAGAATAATTCTTTACTTTACCATCTCTCCTTTCTTCTTCTTTTTCTTTACTAATTTTCTTTCGTTCGGGAATTGGTGATTGATGCTTTATTTTCCTGTACGGTGGCAACTGCGGTGGATCCTCCTTGTGATCTCCGTTTCCATTCAATAGTTGATTATTTCTGTTCTTAGAATTTACTGATGAAGATACTATAAAAGCAAAACAAAATATTGTGGAGTCTCAATAAATTTAAATAAGTATACAAATATCCTTACATGTAGGTGGTAAAGGAGGAGCACCAGAATCGGGAACTGAATGGGCAGGCGAAGGTCGCCCTTCACTGGAAGACGCAGAATGAGGACTATCGGAACGCGATGCAGTACTTTCAGAAGGAACGGCAGGTGAATACTTTCTTTGCAATGGTGGATGAACTTGAGGGGAAGCTCTAGGTGATGCAATAGATTCAATAGTTGTTAACTGTGTTAAATTGTCATCTGGTACAGTTGAATAGGGTGGTGGTGGAACAGGAGGATGAGCAATACCTCGCTGAACCGCTTTCGCTTTAGCCTGCATCGTACTGGCATAACTAGGTGGTTCTGTGGTTGGTACAGGTATTGTATTGTTCGTTACAGGTGATGATGATACTACATTTGTTGGTAAAGGAACAGCAGGTTTGGACATGTGTACTTGTTGTTGTTTTTGTTGGATGGAGACAGTATAAGATGGTGGAGGTACGGTTGTAGCTGGTGGTGTAGTACTTGTGGGAGATGCAGGAATTTGAGGAGATGTTGGAGCAACGGCTGTTTGCAAGACTGGCTTTTGAACTTGCGTACTTTTAACAGACTGCATTATAACTGGAGGTTGAGTTTTTGCTTGCCTTGCAACCCAAGCCTGTAAAGGGGCAGGTCTAGCTAATGCAGTAGGAGTTGTAGTAGATACAGGAATAGGACTAGGTGAGCCTGCTGATGTACCTCCTGAATAAATTCCTGAGGAAGGACTTTTTCTGAAATCTTGTGTAGGACTTTGGCGATTTTGAATGGAAGCAGAATAAGAAGGGGGTGGAGGAGCTGTAGAAAGAGATTGTGGTATTAACGGATAAGGTGGAGGAGGTTCAGCTGTAGAAGAAGTACTACTTTGATAGAAACTAAGAGCTTGCATTTGTTGTGTTAACTGCTGTTGAACTTGTGGCCCATTCTGCACCACCATGGGTTGCCGTCCTGCAGCTGAAGAAACACTACTAACTGGACTTGTTCCTCTTTGTTGAGAAGACGGTGAACTATAAACTGGTACAGCAGGAGGAGGTCTAGCTGGCAATGCGGGTGCTGGAGACATACGTTTAAATAATTGTTGAACATTACTAGGTACAGGTTGATAAGAAACATGAGGTGGTGGTGGAGGCGGTGTATTGCGAGGTGGCGGCGGCGGCGGAGGTTCACTAAAATTACTAGGAGAATATTGTCGACTAACTGGTGGATGTAATTCGGTTAATCTTGGACTATCAGATCGTGAGCTGCCTGCTCCACTATCAAGAGCTGGACTACCTCGATGTAAGCCCAATTCTCTTTCTATACTGGGTTTACGAATTAATTTGGTAAATCCACCTTTATTACTTGCATCCAACTGCTGCTTAACAAGAAAATCAATAGCTCCATCTAATCGAAAACCTGAGAATTGAAGAGCCCTTACAGATGACTCCTAAAATAAAACAAATGTAGTGGTAGACTGAAATGTAATTATATTGATTATTTACTTACCTCTGTATAACCCATATTAAGCAGTTGTGCTAACATTTGTCTTAGCTGTTGGATATCTTTGTCGGTACCATTACTACCCGAAGCAGAACTAAGCGAACTAACACCACTTGTAGTAGAAAGTGTAGAAATGGTGCTTGCAGCACTAGATCCCATTACTTCATTGCTGCTTTTAGCAAATGGCAACAATGAGTTATGAATCTCCTCCATGGCCTTCTGATGATAGCCCGATGAACGGGCTGGAGTTGTGGGGTTCATGTTGAGCTGTAGCCAAGGCTGTTGGCCCATACTGGGCCTTGCAAATAAATGATCACTTCACATGTCTACCACTAAGCTGAAGGCACTTGCAACTCATTTTGTTTATATTCTCTTTATATATTCTACTTTTAAACAATGTATTTGTCTCTTACTAACCTGAAACAACAAAAGAAACAAACTTAGAAAACTAAGAACTAAGCCATGGCCATCTTTAGTGATCCAGGTCAGAAGGTTGACATTTGGCAATGTGTGCATTGGGCTGATTTTGTCAAAATATTGTAGTAGATATGCCATATAGCAAATCTCACTTTTAAAAGATTACGAATTATATTAGAAAACATTGCTTTTGTTATTGTGTTAATGATATTCCATTTTCTGTCACATTCTAGATTTGGTATGTTATGTTAATCAATAATCACATAACTGAGTAGTTACATATCAAACATGATCATCTGAAACCAAAAGTTTTACTGCAAAAATCCTGAACAACCCATTCACTATGTGCACAATATGTGCAACACTGCCCATGGTAACAGTCATGTCCAAGAACAGTAACCATGATTATTTACTGCTGTCAGCAAAAAAACTTCTGCCTTTGCATTTATGGAAAATGTTTGATGCCAATCATCCAGGAACTTTTATGATTCCACTTGCCGACTGTTCCTGGATACAAGCAATGATTAATATTTTTTGTACTCTACTGACACTCTCACATTGCTTTCATTACAATAGAAAAGAAATTTGGTATTATTGTTCTCATATATCTCACAAACCAATATGTATGTATACAACGTTCGCGATATTTCTGGATCGTAACAGGCCATGCTTTCATTTTGTTAGGTTGGAAGTGTTGCTTCCTTTTTTCTTAAAAATTGCTGTTCTGCGCCATTGCGCGATCAAAAATTTTGCATAAACATTTAGTATCGATTAGTTTTGCTTTGTTAAAAAAAGATCAAATTTTTTTATATTTTGCATCTATTAATGCCAATTAAGAAGAATGCCAAAGATTATAAATAAAAACATAAAACTTTGATTTATAAATATAAATAAATAGAGATTTACAGACTTACAAAAAAAAAGACAACAGCGTGAGGTCAAACTGTCATAAAATCATAACTCAAAGTACATTAGGCGTCAATAAGATTTTACAAGCTGAGTTAATAGATAAACAGCCCAGTTTACAATACTCAAACTGTCATTCTGCCACAGCCATATACAACCCAGAAACATCGTGAACAATCTTTGGAATATTCTATATATGTTGTCCATGATCTTTTTACTTAAGGCTTGGCCATGGAAATTTGACATTCTTGACAGTGTTTATGTTAACTTTACATTTAAAACTGACAGAACTGCTATAACTGATAAATTAGGAAAATATCTTTAAGATGTACTTGATTTAAGATCATGCTACCTACATCTTGTTAATTATCAGAGCAATGATTTGTAAAAAAGATACTACTGGCAACATGCTTTATCTGTTTGCGCAGAAATTATTTCAGATCATGGCTTTCTCAATCAGGTCAGCTGTCTCATTTACATGGTTTGGGTATTTTCAAAAATTTTGTTTTTGTAGTTCTAAATCTGCCGATTTGGCGCTAGTTATTTGACCTTTAGATAGAGCGAGTCTTAAAACAGTGTGCTGGAAATTGACATTTTGAAGTTCAGTTTTAAGGTTATCCAAAAATTATTTTACTGAAATTTCAACAAATTGTATATAATAATGTCCTGTACAAAATAGTCTTATTATTACTACTGCTCGTGTTGTTTTTAGATAAGATCTAGCTATGCAAATCTGACAGTTTGAGTTGTGTGAATTGGATGCAAAATCATACAAATAAGGCTTTTTATGTCAAAATGACTTTGACATACCTTCTTGAAGTTTGAAGGTTATGTTTTCCATCATTTACTGTTTGGTATGTTGCCAAATACTTTTCAAATCTGCAAATGTCAAGTATTTTTTTGATTTCTATCTTACAAGTATGAGGTAATTAAACAAACTAGATTAAAATGCATAAAAGGAAACATTATCAAGAATGTTATGGGGAACATGCATGGTTTCCAATATAACAAAAATGTAGTCACACAACTTCCAACTTAGCAAAGCAAAAGCATGGTCAACCTTTGCCTAAAAACAACGCGAATGTATTGTAGCTGTCTGATTTATCACAACTGTGAATTTTCTCCTTGGGATATTTTAAAACTCTTCCATCTTGCAATTTTATAAGAGCTAAAAGAGGATTTAAGCAAGATGGTGTTAAAACTGACATTAAACATATTTCACAGTCTAATTTCTTCATGAAAAGGCTTTTGAAAATTTTTTCCATAGAATTAGGAACGTAATATTTGGAATAAACATGGAGCATCTCAAACAGCAAAAACTTAAATGTCAAAAAGAATACCCTTGGGTGAAGTTTATCCATTTCATTGAATATTGATTTAATTTAAAAATAAACTTTTTTCAAAGAAATCCCTTGTAGGGAGGTTGTGTTAAAGAAAACAAAACTATAGACTTTCAGGTGACAAACTGAAGCAAATTACATAAGCATAGTAGTGCATACATATACTATGTCAATATGAAATCGCACTTGTGTCACTTTTGTAGATGAAAGTTTGTATTATATTATGCTTTATGACACAATAAAACGCAAATGTGCATTTTTGAGTTGTCACTTTTGAAGCGGGGGTGCGAAATGTTAATTTCAAACTGAAAACAACAGTACAACTGTCAAATAGTAAAGACTACAACTTACAAACATAAAAGCTAACAAATGAAAAACACCGGTTACACAGCTTAACATGGGTATTTTATTAAATTTTAATTTATTATTATTAATTCAATTTTAAAGCATTTGAATAGAGTATAAATGCCAAATCTTGATGATTAGCAAACTGGTGAACTATGATTTGAATTTAGTGTATTGCTGAACGGGTAAGTGGCGCCTTTGGCGATAAACACTAATCGAGAAGACCGATAATAATAACTTAACAAAAAAATACCATGGCCAACCCTAATATAAAAGATTATGAATAGCATATAGATATAGACATATACACAGAGTGTAAATAAATAACACTGATAGACTGATAGAATAGATTCCTGACAATTTCTTACAACTTTTATTAATAAGAATTTTTGATATTTTAACAAAAATGACGACGATATAGCCAAAAGTTAATACATCTGCATGCAACTTTGAAAGCTGAGAACCCCACAACTAAGACAAATTGACTATAGGTTCCATTTGAAAAAATACTTGTCTAGTCACTAGGAATTTACCCTATCAGTTTGTTAGTGTTATCTATTTCCATCCTGTATATTCTAATTCACTCAATTGATTTCATCTCAAAACAATAAAAAATGCAGCTTCTGACAGTTTCACATATCCTGAGAATTGAAGAGTGTATGTTGTTAATTACACTTCTGTAATAGCATCAATATATATAATGCAATTAGAGGCAAATTTATATTTGGGCTTTCTTGCTTGGTTGCCAAGAAGATACGTCAGGACTGAACTTTACAATATGAAACTACAATCTCTATAGTAAATACCTTCTTTAGTTAAGTTGACTTACTTTTTTCTTTTTACTTGAGGTCTTTCATGAGCAACATTTGGAAATACACTGCTCAAAATTCGAAGTGGGACACATCACAAACTCACAACACTAGGTCAATTATTTTGTACTAATATACACTTTAGTTGCAGTTTCTGCAGTTGATGTATTTGGACTTGGACCAAGCAGTTGTTTTGACATAACCGTCAAATGTTTATTCTTTATTGGCTAGATAATAATCAGTAGGTGTGCACATGATATAATTGCATACAGCGCTTATTGTAAATATCATAGCTGCTTGAAACTATAGGATATGCTTAAAAAAGTGTATGTGGATAAATCAAGCCTATTTTCACTTTAGTAGCTCTGGCCATCAATGTCAGCAGATAGCAGTTCTTGAATATAAAACAAAAGAACTAACAGTTGCAATTATACAATTAATTGACTCATGTATATTCATTTACGAAGACCATACTAATTCAAAAACGTTTACAAAATGTTACGAATTAAAACATCCCACTTCAAATTTTGAGCAGTGTACATGAAAACATGTTTCCTGTGTATTGAGTGAATTATTATGACAACCTATGCTGCAACAAATAGATCCAGGTTTCTTTTTTAAAGTGATCTTTTCCAAATAAATCTTATACATAATTACCACAACAGTTAATTGTAAATGGAATACAAAAACTGCACAAATATAACATGACAGTCTCTCAACTTTCATCCATCAGATATCTAGCTTTGTTAAAACAAAGATAATAACATTAGTATCAATGACAGGGTCATTTAAATTAACTAATAGTAATAAGTGTATAAATCTAAGCAAGATAAACCTCAAGGTTCTGTGATAGGACCATTTTTATTTTTCTCATACAGGATGTGAAGTAATATGTAGGCAATACTCTAAAAATAGATTCTTTGATAAAGATAAGATAGTCAAAAATCTTTATATTCTAATAAATACATGAACAAAAGAGTTCACTCCCCCCCCTTGTATCCTGTCTTTGACTGACACAAATAGTTGAAAGACTTCTAGAATCAATAGAAGAATTGTAATAACAAAACATTTTATTTCAATATTATGCACTGTTCTGGAGATATTAAAAATATGAGAGATTTAGCCAAAAAACATTTTTTTCACGACTTCACATTAATCATGCAGCAAGTCTATGTAACTGTGTTAGAGAATCAGTAACCTAAGTCTCGAGAGCAAGTAAAGCAAGTTACAATATTACACATATGGTGACTGGATAACTGACAACTGATTTAATCTCAAACACTCGCTAAAATTGAAAATATGAAATTTTAACTTACTTCTATCACAGATGTAGATGTTGAAATTAAAACTAAACTTATTTCATAATGTAAACTTGTACATGACAGTCAAAATATTAAAATTATAATTGACCAATGCATATAAGTTCAGCTGGTTTTAAGTTATTGTACTTTGCAAATTTGAATTAAATGTTTATCTTCTGAAACAACATCCATATCTGCCACCTACAGAGTAAACTTCATACCTCTTGAATATCTGCACAACAGTGAAGGGCATACAAGAAAGTCCATTTACTATTTTTTACTGTTTATTTATAAATTTTATTCATATTCAAACAAACAGAAAAACACACAACATGCAGAAAAAATTTCTGAACACAACTGTACTGTACTAAATATTTGGGAAACCTATTTATACAAATAGAATTTCAGAAATAAAGTACCAATTATAATATTTATCATAATGTACTTATTCAAATTGTTTTCCTTAATAAAGGTATAGTATTTCAAAATATATGTATATACAGTATACCCATTTTACGGGTCCTCTTCTGAATATTGGGGAATAGGCAACACGTCTTACAATTCAGGGCTTTTCTTTAAAAAGGTCAACACTTATCAATTGAACTATAGTTTGCTGTGAATTTAAAAACTGACAAAATCAACTGTTTGACATTTGTTTGGTTATATTTCCTGTTTAACTTTTGTACAAACCTGTTCATTTTGTTAAATAAGTTTTCTTGTTTATTATTAAATTCTTCAGGTTTTATAATTATTCTTATTGTCATATTTTCTAAAAAAGTAAATCTGTAATTACACAAAGATATCTCTGAATTGTAAGATGTGTTGCCTATTCCCAAATATTCAGGAAAGGACCTGTAAAATGGCCATACTGTATATACTGGGTGATTCACCAGTGATAACGAGTCTAATAGAATTTGAGATGCAATCCATTATACATTTCCAACTTCAACTCAATTTTCATTTCATTATAAAAACATCATGAAACATAGATACCTTGTTTCTTGTTTTTTATTTTGTCATAATATAATTTTGAGGTTAGCATTTGTCAATCAGCTTAACAACTAATGAATGATTGCTGAATTAGACAAAAAGAACATTTATTATGAAAAAACCTTGACAATATAATTACAACTACAGTTGTTCAAAAAAAAACAAATTCAGAAGAAGCAATTTACTGGTAATCAATCAAGAATAACAAAATTAGAGAAGATAAATTAAAGAAATTGTTTAAAATGAACATTGTTTTGCACTTTGGTTTTTGAATGAAACCTTTACTCTTTTTAAAGTTTCTGAAATAATCGAGCTGCAGACATCAACAATCTTGTTTTTCAGATCTTCTACATTTAGTACTGGTCTTTCATACACGATGCTTTTGATTGTATCCCATAAAAAGTAATTTAGAGGGATCAAGTCAGGACTCCTAGGCAGCCAAGGTGTAGTTGAACCTCTCCCAGTCCACTTATCTCTAAATATGGTATTTAAATAATCCTGAACATGTCTGTGGTGATGGGGTGGAGCACCATCTAACTGAAACCCAAGTTCCTGGCAAATATTTAATGGTACATCCTCAAGTAGTTCTGGCAAATCATTTCTCCATTTAGAGAGGGAAAAAATGGGGACCAATATGATTACCAAGAATGCCACACCAAACATTTACACAATAAACTGTTTGAAAGTGGGCAGTTCCTATGTAGTAAGGATTTTGATGTGCATAATAATGAAAATTATGTTTATTTACATTACCATTATTGGGAAATGTTGCTTCATCGCTGAATATTACACAGTCTAAAAAATTATTGTTTACATTTATTTTGTTTTGAAAAAACCTACATACATAATTCCAGTCTTTTAGTGTAATCAGCTTTTTTCAGGTCTTGCACTACGGTGACATGGTATGGATAAAACCTATTTTCTTGTAGTATTCGGTTAACTGATGTTCTATAACCAAAACTTCATTTTCCTCTCCTGTAGCAATTCTCTGTTTTGGTTTCTTATTTAAAGGTCAATTTTCTCTTAACGACGTTTGAAAATCTTGTCCATTGGTGCTCTTTTTTCGGGGTAGTGCTGACGATACAAACGTGACGTTAAATCCGCTTTTTTTAGAATCACAGTAAATTAAAATCATGTCAGTTTTTTCTTCATTTGTGCACATTTTCTAATTTAAAACTAATCTCGAATGCACTGAAATTAAACTTTTTTTTGCAAACATCAAACATAACTAACAAAAGAAAAAGACAAAGTGGAATTTCTTAGGTATCTATAATTAGAGTTTTAATTTTATTATCCAGTTTTCTAATCGCTTTGGAAATATGTAAGTTGGGTTGCATCCAATAATTTACTGATATATTGTATGTTAGCTCAAATAATACCAAGCTTATCAAATTTAGAAGAAATGACCTCTTCATCTATTTTAAGGTAATGTGTAAAATTTAAGTTGAATCAGCATAGTTAGTAAGAATTATTTTAATTTTAATTTTCAGCTATTTTACACAAGTTCTTATGAAAAAACACAGCACTATTGAATCAGGTCCCAAAAATTATACACGAAATAATAAAAATTACATGAGATTTTCTCTATAGCTGTGGTATAGAAGAAAGTTTCATTAATATTGTCTACACCAGTTTTGAGAAATTAATTGTAATTCACAAAAACTTTCACCTTTTCCTGCTTTGTTAGTTGCCAAAAGGTGTAAATGCAACAACAAAAATAATCAAACTATATTGAGTTTTGTGACTAATTTCAAACTCAAGAATTCTTAAAATTTAGACAGTCAATTTTTCTATGACATGACATTTCTATGCATTTCTCCACCAATTTTTATTAACTTTGTCTACTTCATTTTTGAAATATTGCAACTCAAAGTTAGCTCTTATGCATGCACATTTATGGTATACTCACTGTTAGTCTAAATTGGCAGGTGTATCAATTTATCAAAGAAGATATGCATTTGTATTCGTTTTGCCCATTGATTACAACTTTGCAGATACAGAAATTTGTAAAGCTTTTCTTATGATATTTTACATGAATAGGATAAAGATAGGTACATGAAATTGCAGTGGTTACTCTTATCATTTTACCAAACACAACTTTGTTATACAGTGTGCTTCATTTAAATGGAATAATGAAAATAAAATCGATAGCATCAATTTTTTGGAAAATTGTTGGGATATCTTTAGCAATTTAAATTGCACTGCACCTTTTAAACTAGTTTTTGTAATTTTTTGGCCTTATTGGAAGAAATGATGACGTCATCGACACTTTTTTAAATGGCAAAGTAGCATTTTTCCGGTATTGCTTAACAGTTCTAGAAATTTTCTTTAATAGTAATATGAAAAAACTTAATAGTGTATGATTTATTAGGACATTAGATTAAGTATTCAAAATGTCGATCATGAATATCCTGGCAACACCATAACAGATAGATGAATAATTCTTGTTCAGCAGAATGTACAGCTTCTGGAATTTCATCACGAATTCGATCTTTAATTTCTTCACATTCCCAGATTTGTTATTGGAAGACCTTGCTGTGCAGATATGCCCACAAGAAAAATTCAAAAAAACAACTTGCAATTTCTGCAGTCATTCAAGATTTAATTCCCAAATGAAGTGAATGTGGACTTATCTGGCAAAAGCAAAATTGCTGTTATCAGTTTTATTTCCATTATTTCCTGGATTATTCTATTTAAAAGGACATATAGGTTAATTTTTAGTCTGTTAAATGTTAACTTTTAATAACTTAAAACATACTAATCAAAAAACTAGAAATTTGGAGTAGAAAAATTGGTATACTGGGTGAACAAAGTCATAGGTATGGACTTTTTAATTTATGAATGAAATTTGAAATATACATTACAGTTAGTTAGTAGATGCAATTATCTGAGATATTAAATGCATTAATATCACTTCTGGTTTCACCAAAAGTGACATTAACTCTGTGTATTTTTACATATTTGGGTTCTATGAAAGATTCTGAATTCAATACGCTAGTATTTGTTAGTTTTTATTTCCACAATTACTAAAAATTCAATTTGTTTATGTTTTAATCTAGATGGCTGGAATATTACCCAAACTGTTTGGAATTAATCAAGTAATTGTACGAAAATCGAAATTCAAATTAAATTTATTTTATAAGTACATGAGAATGATCTAAACTTTCAGAGGTTCATAATCTCATTTTTTAAACAGCACCTCATTGGATAAATAATCTTCTACGGATTTAACTAATACTATGTTTAGGTATTTTTTGTTTGACTTCTATTTAAAAAAAGGGTCTTAAAAAATAATTGTCAACAAATAGGGGACTTAGAAATTGTAAGAGAATGAAAAACAAAAAAACAATGAATTCAGAATTTATGTAGACTTCAAACATGTAAAAGTATACTGGGTGTCCCATTTGAAATAAGAAAGTTGCCATATCTGGTGAAACTGAAAGCAATGTGAAAGCTTTTAACATCAAAAAGTTGCATTTATTAACTGTAATGGAGTATATTCTAAATTTCATTAAGATCTGTTTATAAATAAAAAAATTATAAGTCTGTACCTATCACCTGGGTTACCCGGTATACCGAGTGTCCCAAATTGAGTATGATAGAACGGGTAACTTTTTTATTATTATGGTTAGAGCTTTGGTTAAATCCTATTTAACCATGTAAAAATCCAGTATGGCGCCCATTTAAAAAAGAAAGGTGCCATTAATATGTCGGAATCCGCCATCTTGAATTTTGTTTTGGCATCATTTTTAAGTGTATCTTATCGAAGCAAGCAACTTTAATATTAAAACTTTTTACATTACAGAAATATTTGACTTTTTAGAAAATCGTGATTTTCACTTTTTTGGAATAATTGCTAATCAGTTATGAATTTTAAACTTTTCTAACCTTTATCTGAATCAGCATACAAAATTGCACAACATTGCCCATTTAACCAAAGCTATGTCTATAATAATAAGAAAGTTACCCATACTATCCTACTCAATTTGGGACACCTGGTATAATAAATTGATATAATTAGTTATGAACATTCGGAAGTTCTGTTATAAAGAAAAATGAAGCAAAAAATTTCCAATATCATTAAACCGCTCGTAAGTATAAAGATATTTAGATTTTGATTTCTTTTTATCGGCATTTTCGTAAGTTTATTAATAATTTTTAAGTACTAATTGAAATAGATATCTAAGAATATCTTAAAATCTGGAAATTATTTTAACAATCAATGAAAAAATTTCAAAAAGAGAAACCCAATTTATTTATGATTTGTGTAAAAATGAGAACAGCTTGAGAAAGATTCTACAAATTATCAATAATGATTGACAACTGATATTCGCTAATATACCTTTTTCTGCTTATAACCCTTTATTATTTTAAAGCTGCATCTGAAACTGATTTTCTTGCTTCTTTAGCATTGAAGAATGTGTTTCATTTTTCACCTTCATATCCCTACACCTTCCTTATTTATTTTCTGATCAATTTCAAATTTTGGTCAAATATACTACTCTTTAAAAGGATATTTCTAAATAATTTTACTGAAAACCACTAGCCCGCTACAATCAGAAATAAGTGCGAAAAATTGAAAGATTGTAGTAGGCATAGTTTTATTGAAAGAAGTTACTCAGAATCGAGAAATAGTCAAAATTCAAATCTTGAACAAATAATTTTGATTGATAGATGAACTAAAGCCCATTTTATGTAATTTCTAACAGACCTTTAAAATGCTGTTAAAATACCACAATAAAAATTCTGATTAGTCATAGTCATGGCAACAAAATCTAAAAGTCCTTGCAAAAAATAAAAGAATGCTTACAGAATAAGCCCATAAATCTACTTTTTCAGCAATCAATGGTTAGGTGTATTTCAGTCATAATTATTTAAGAATAAACTGCAGAACTTGTTATTTAAATTTACAGGATGCTTGATTTTACAGTCCATACACTTTTGTTTTCCATAACACTCTATTGTAGAAGCAATGGAATTTTAATGCATTTATCTTATTATTAAAAATCAAAACTTTTTGATCAAGATTTAGATTTTGACTATTTTTATGATTCTGAGCAACTTTTTTTAATAAAACTAGGTCTACTATGATTTTCCAATATTGCATATCTATTTTTGATTGCAGTAGGCTTGTGGTTGGAGTAATATTATTCAAAGATTGTTTAATTACCTTTCTAAAGCATAGTATGTTTGACCAAAATTTGAAATTGATCAAAAATAAATAAGGAAGAGACGGGGTTGTGAAGGTGAGAAGTGAAACTATATGTAATAAAACTTTAAAGTTTGTACAACTTTATTTGACAGTGACTTGCTGAAAACTGTTTGGAACTTCTGTTGTAATACTGAATATAAGTTCATACAATTCTGTGATTTCCCCTCCCTGCCAATATGCTATAACCGAGAAATTTGTAATGTAAAACAAAAAACTGAGAGAGCTTGATAAAATTTTGTAAGAGGTAATAGAGTATTATTAGAAACCCAAAAGTAGAATATTTGCTGCTATACGATTATTGAAATTTACTATACCAAAATCAGCTCGATGTACATACTGCCAACTCTCAACCTTCTGGCTTCAAACATTAAAGATGGTTATGTATAAACTTGTTGTATCGCATAACTACAGTCAATATTATGCTAACAAATTACACTCTAAATGACTATAATAAAATACACTATTCAACTTATACTGGTTGTCACCTTGACTCCAGCTTATAGGGACAATAAGAAGTATGGGTTTAAATGGAATATGCTTAAGACAAAGAATTACAATAGGCATGCATGTTTAAAATGCACTTTTGACACTTGCTCAGTACATTTCCACTTACCCAAATGAACATCGTGCAGGCGTTACATTTTCCAAAGTAGTGTAACCCAAACAAATAGACCTACTATATATTACACTATCAAATATGGTCATCTGTGGGCAAGAATTTTACTGCATAATAATCAATTTTATTTTCAGGAAGATGCAAATTTTTTTAACAAAATTGGTAATTTAAAAACCAATTAAGTTACATTGGCAGTATTGATATTTCAAAAATGACAACTCAATCAGTAGTATTTTTTTTCTAAATAAACTCATGACAGTAAACTAATCTTTAACTTCTGTGTCACTGACAACCAGTTTTCTGAGTATACAACTGATCATAAGTTTACATTGAATTTTATGGTTAGTTAAGATCTTCTTGCAGTATTTACTTACTAGAGAACTAGATTGTATTTTACCTGTATCTTTCAAAATTATATTAAGTTTTCTGGCTGGAGTTAATACACTTTTAACGTGTCTGATAAAAAATGCCACAGTAATTAACTAACCATCATGGATATATCTTGTATTTATGCAATGAATTATATGAAATCTATTACATTTACTAAATTCTATACATAAAAAAATTGAGTACAAAACTCTCATGGTTTTTTACATGAATACAGATTATCTTATTTCATAAGAGATACACCTATTGAAATTCTTAAATTCTTTAAATGTAGCATTGCAGAAACTGAATTTTAAAAGCTACTCTTGTGACCTGACTGTTAAAAATTTACTCTTCTGTAAATAATAGTAAAATACTTGTAGGTTAAGCATTGGTCATTTCAATAGTTTACTTAGTAAAAATAATTTTCTAAAAACACTATATACAAGAAGAAATACTTAAGTAGCAAAATAAACCTGTATCTGTCAATGTGCAGTGGTACACAATGCCCCAGGCGCAGCTTGAGGTATGTGCCAAATTACTATCTCTCTCACTCGCACCGCATTCCAAGCATGCATTCTTTGGCATTGTAACATGTACCTAATATGTTACTCTCTAAGAGAAGCATCTCACAAAATCGGAAAGCATATTTATAGATCGCTGATGATTATTACCTTTTAAATTTTTATAATACAATGACAAATTACACAATAAACTAACAGATTCAAAATGTCACAATCCATCTCATTCTATTTGGAATTTAACAACACTGCACTGTAATTTCCTCTAATTAACCTTTTATACAACACCATTTTATTTACTTGTTAATAAAGGCACTTAGATAATTTCGTTTAATAATTCTTTTAAAGCTAATTTACACTACAAGGCACTGAAAAGTTAAACGAAAACAAAGAAAATTTTGTAGAGTTCAGATATCGGCCATCTTCTACAGTGTCAAATTCCAGAAACTGCCAACATATAAAATACCTTTAATTTAATAAGATAAATCTAGATTTTTACAGATTTCAAAAATTTAATTAAAAGTTCTTTAAGAAGTATTTTTACATGCAATAATTAGTAAATAGCTAATTTCATTCATTTATTAGTTCCTAAAATATTTAATTGAAATCGCATTCTTATTAGTTATTTAAGATCTTCAAAGTTGGCACAGCTGTTCCTTATGCAGTTTTCAAGACAACATTCAAGATCATTGGCGTTTCATGTTTTTTATTTTAGATAAAAAAGATTTAATCCCTTTGTAATATTTATATTTTACATGTCTTATTCCTACAATTAATTCTACTCTCGTATGAAAAAGTAGATTTGAGATGATTCTAGATAATTCAGTAAGAACAGCTTTAAATATAAGAAGGTTTCGTACGTCTATGATATAAAATATTTCTAGTTTTTAAAACGAAAAAGATTCGATCAACTATTTGTTTCTCTTTCTCACATTAGACTTTCATAAATGAAAAAAGAGCATGTAGGAATTCGGACAGAATAGGTATGATTCTGATTTTTCCAATTTTGTATATTTCAGAAGATGCAGAAAAGACAATAAAGATTTGAGGTTATGTACAATTTTAAACGATCAAAAATTGTTTTAAAATAGAAATTATGGGTAAAGCAATTTCAGTTATGTCTAGACCTCTTAGGGATTTCAATCTGGAAAGTAGAGCTCACAAAGTTATATCAAAAGAGAAGCCGACAGCTGCTCCAAAATATAAAAGTGATGAACTTACTTATGAACGTATGATGAAAGGTTTTTATTTATCTGTAACTATTTGCATGCAAAATTTAATTCATTTTTTTTTATCAGAAAACCCCAGCGCCTTTCAAGAATCATTAGCAAAAGATACAGGTTTAGATAAACATTTGAAGGATGTTTATGTAACCTCACATGATCCTCTGGTAAGGAACTTTTAAGTTTTCGCAAATAAAAGAAACATCTTTTTATTGCAGCCACAACCACCAGCTGCAAGTTCTAGTGCAGAACGACCTTTACCTCTTGACAGAACTGCAGTTCCTGAATCTGAATTTGGTTTTAGAGAACCAAGTAAAGTTCCTTATGGTAGAGTCACATTAAGAAATGCATTAAAGTTTATAGGAAGACATCAAACAAAACCGATAGAATATCCAATTAGTCGAATAGCTGAAGAATATAAATTATCAGAAGAGACTGTTCGTGAGTAATAATACTATCATCAATGTTTTCTAATCAATTTATATCAATATTTTTAGAAAACATAGTGAAGTATTTCAAAATATATGAAGTTTATATACCTACCGAACACAAAGTTAAAGCAAAGTTTGCTGGGCCTGTAGTAACACGAAAACAAGTTTTTACTCACAAAAAGAAAGAATTGCCAGAAGGGAAGGATTAAGCGTAGTACCTAATATTATTAAAACCAACATTAGTTATTATTGAAATAAATATTACACTGAATAAACTTGTAGTTGAAATAATTTAACACTAATTTATAGATTAAAAAGAAGACCAAAATTACATCATTAAATCCTATCCCATCTCCACACTGTCCCATCATCACAAACACACAACAACATTGAGCCATCTCTGCTGAGACTTGTTTGACGCACAGCAGTAATGCATCTAGGATGTTGTAAGGTGTAACAGCGAGCCTGATTTGGATCAGAAACGTCCAAATCCCAAACATACACCTTTCCTATTTGATTTCCAAGTGCTAAGATCTAAATTATAAAAATCTGCATTTTAGTGGAAGCTATTGCAATATAAAATTCCTACCTTTTGCCAATAATCCATTGCAAAACGAACAAACCAAATTTCACATTCCTTAAATTCAAATCTATGAATAACTGTAGAAGTAGTTTCTCCTGGTCTAAGAGTGGTATCTTGCAATTTTCCAGGTTTCCAACAAACAATACAATTCTCACATGATTTACTTAACACAAAATCTCCAAACCATTTAACACAGTCAACATAATTTCTAAAAGTGAAATTTTTAGAATGTAGAAAAATAGAAAAAATTAGTTTTTACCTATGAATATCTCTTGTAGAAAAATCTGGAAAATGTTCTTTGAGGGAATCGAAAGGTCGAACACTACGGTTTGCTTGCCAGTTGTATGACTGTTTAATAGCTTCATTCATACTTTCTTTATCAAGTCTCCACAATTTTAAGGAATGATCCATGCCACATGACATAATACGTGTTCCATGTAAATCAAAATCCTGTAACAGTGCTGTGGTAAGATACTATTTTTAAGGGTCTCTATAATATACCCACTGCACTCAAGACTTCATCTCTATGTCCTTCCACACCTCCAAATATTGCTATACAAACATCCATTTTTATGTTCCATAATCTTAATGCATGATCTTTAGAAACAGACAAAAGGAGGTTTGGATCTTTGGGATGGAATTTGAGTTCATTTATAGCATGGCCATGTCCAATGTAATGACGAACAGAACTCATTGTGGCAGGATTCAATATACGTATTATTCCACGTGCGCCAGCAACAGCCAAAAGTGGTTTACCTGTATCCTCATCATATGACCATGCACATGTGTAGTAATTTTCATCTAACTTTAACTAGTATAGGAAAATATAAAGTATAATTTATTTTATGACATCATGATAAAAACACTCGAGAAAAGGATACATCAGGGTCTGCATAACATTGTACTAATTTAATCCCGTGTCCTTCAGGGCATTCATATATACTGACGCGATTGCTACCGACTGCTGCAAATATTTGAGGCTGTCCTTCTTTTAAATGATGATTAAATTGGGTACCAAAAAGAGGTTGCCCATGATCTTCTTTAATACTACAACTATAACATTTATTAGATTATAAGGAGTAGAATAATAATAATAATAACCAGAAACTTTACTTACGTGAATTTGTACAATGGTTTTGCACATTTTAATTGACCATGTTTCTTTTTACCTCGTCTTCCTTTTCGAATTCTATTTGTTGGAGTAGCACTTCTAGATGTGTTGTCTGTGGTTGTACTTCCAACACTAGATGTTTCATCCTTTAATACATAAGATCAAAATTTATACATACAATAACAACTAGAATAAAAATAGTACTTACACCTTCTTCACCTGACTCTTCAGTAAGGTTAGAATCATTATTTGTTTGAGTTTTCAATAGTTTTTCTTTCATATTTAAAATCTAAATACTTTTACGGATTTCCAAGTTCAAAATAAGAAACAAACAATTAAAAATATATATTTCTAATTACTTAAACTAAATATTACAAAAATATAAATAACTTAAAACTTCGATGAATATGATTACAAACAAACACCAAGCACATCGGTGACGATAAACTGACAATTGATGACCTTGTGACAATCAGTGACATCAGTGTTGCCAGATGTCAAATTGTCAATAGTTGATATTCTTACCAACATTCAAAAAATAATCTTCAACATTCTTCAGATATACAACTTAAGAAAAGGCTGACCTTGTTTTATGGATTAAGTTTCTTTTGAAACTCTTTCACCTTATTGCATAAAGCATTTTTAAAGCCATTATTAGCTAATGCGATGCTAGCTTTAAAATCTAGCAATCTGATTCGAGAATTCTGAATTGACATTTGAATTCTACTACTTCTGATTGGTTAATGGTTTTATGCAACCAGCTTAGACCAGGGACTAGACCTCTTTTTAAATAAGGGTTACAGTTATAATTCCCGTTCCGGTTCCCCTAGTTTAAAAATTAAAAATATGGATTTAGGTTCCCGTTCCTGTTTCATGTAGTTTAAAAATAAAGGTTTTGGTTCTTGAAATTCTGATGTAAAATTTCGTTGTCAAAAAATTAAGAAAATAATTTTTCGAAAGTTTAAACATTAAGGTTTTGCTACACCTAATCAAAAACCTACAGCTTGCTAATATAATAGTTCCGAAATCGTACAAAAAAGCAGAAACCATAAAGCGTCACGTTGTACAGGTTTGCTAACTGTAAAATGCGGGAATCTCAAATACTACAAAGTAAAACGTTATTACAAGAACGCAAAATTTACGATTGATAAATAAATTATTTGTATTATTATAATTAATTATTTACTTACATATTTGTAAGAAATAATTTTATTATCCTTATCTCCTTTTTTAATAAACGTCTGCTTTTCGCTCGATGAGAAGGCATAGCGGAGCTGTAAATACATTTAAAACCTGCCGAACGGCTCTGGCTCTCTATTGCTCTCTCTCTCTCTCTCAAAGCAACTCCCAGAGTTTGCTATTTTGACATGTGCATTGCGCAGCACATAAATTAAACCTAGCTATCGTGAAGGCTTGCAGCTTGCCTAGTGTTCGCAATATGATGGGAGTTGTAAGTAGTGTTACCAATTTTGTGCGTAAGTCAGCAAAAAGGTTGGAACTTATCAAGCAAGCTATCCTTGGAAAACACCTAGAGGTGAAACGAGTTAAGTTACAAAGTCTTAGTGATACAGGTTGGTTTGAAAGACATGATGCACTCCTTCAATTCAAAGAACTCTTTGACTCTATCGTACAGTTCCTTGAAGTAATAGACAAAACTTCTCCGTCATCAAAAAGTGCAAGTCTTCTGGCTTCTATTCAACGATTTGACTTTGTCTTACCTTTGATGATAACCGCCACTGTATTTGAAATTACTGTTTCGCTTTCACAGCAACTTCAGGCTGTTGCATTAGATCTTAACATTTGCTATGAGGTGGTAGACAGTCTAAGAAGAACACTGGAAAGGTACACAGAAACTAAATATGAAGAAATTTTCCAAGAGGCGTGTCGTATTGTAGAACCTTTGGACATTTCAGTGCCGGCACCCAGAACCGCCAAACGTTCAATTCATCGCTCAAATATAGCAGCACCTGATGCTAAGGAATACTACAGGTAAAATTAACCTTCAATACATTCACACGCTTTTTGTTTGATGCAGCATTTCTTTCTTTTCTGTTCTGTTCTTTCGAGCTCGAGAATAATGTCATGTCGTGTTTTGTTTCAGATTGAATGTATTCATTCCTTTCATCGATTTTGTATTGGGACAGTTGAGCAGTCGTTTTTCGAGAGCAGAGCACTCTTCAATTCTCGACCTGTTCACCCTTATACCAAGTGCTATCGTAAAAACAGAAAATCTGACCTCGGTAGTGGCAGCTGCACGTATTTACAGCAGCAACTTGCCTCATCCTCTCTCGTTATCGGGAGAAATAACTCTTTGGAAGGAGCTTTGGAGAGACAGGGAACATTTTCCCCAAACAGCAGCAGAGGCGCATCAAGAGACAAATGAGTTTTTCGCAAATATAAAAATTACCAGTGTGGAACGCAGTTTCTCTTTGCTTAAACTAATAAAATCGTACCTTCGTACGACAATGACGGAAGACAGGTTGAACGGTTTGGCTGCCATGTATATTCACCGAGATATAGCTGTCAGCCTACAACCTGTCGAAGTCTTGAAGAATTTGCAAAAAGTTATCCAAGGAGACTCGCTATGTGTTAAATAAGCAACATAAAATTTTGTGTGCTTTTTTAGTGTTTACCTTGATAAAGCCTACCCTCTGTTGGGTCAAGCCCCTCCCAAACCAAAATCCTGGATCCGCGACTGGGGTTTACCTTGAAAAGAGGTAAGGAGGCAAATAGGGTTCTCCTGCGACAGCTGATGGGTTTCACAATACTTACTATTGAATTGGTTAGCTTGTAGTGCTCGCAGTCGAATTTCGGCAAGGCCGTTCCCACGAACCTTACATTCCCTGAAACAAATCTCACTACAAGTACTGACAGAATCAAACAACGATTAAGGTCAAAACAAAACATCTATTAGCACACGTAGAAATAACAAATATTTGCAGGTACGGTACTCAACAAACGAAACAAGAAAACATAAGTTCAGGTTACACACAGTATTACACAAATACATAAACATAAAACAAAGGTACACAATAAACAGATGTATGTACAGGCGAGCGATACGAAGTAAGTGTAAACACAGAATGAACGGCGTACATTAAATACAAACAAAGAATTGAGCGATATTTACTAAAGTAAGTTAACAATCTCGTGACCTATATTTTCAATGTTGTTACTTTTATTACAGAAAAGAAACAAACGTGAGTCAATGATTTATAGAATTTCGATAATAAACTTCAATATTAAATCAAATATCTATTGTTCTTAAAGGAACGTTAAAGGTAAACAGACAGATTCAAACTCTGCAAATTTTGAATAATACAATAAACTCTTAAACTAATATGAAGTAAGCTCCTTTATTTATATTTGTTTATAATAAACTTACTATGAATTGAATTTAGTTTACTGTTTCAATAAGCTAAAGTAAAATAACTATAAAGATTGTTGATGACTCTTCTTTGGGTTCGTAAAAAACAAAGAGACGCAACGCGCTTCTAAGAAATACAACTAACAAATGCGATAAAATATTTTTGCGGTAATCGCTCCAAGAATTAATTGACATGAATATACAGTAAAATAAACTTGCAGCTAACAATACGTTGGACGTCTTTGTACAGCGATTAAGCCAACGATATATATATATATATATACACACACAACGAAAGCACACCACATTCACCTACACGGTAAACAATCCATAAGACCGGCGGCTGCTAACACAACGCTGCCTGGATTGGGTGAGCCAAATAATCAGTTGTCAGGGAATCCCAGGAAATTTTATATAGATAACTGTTGGAGATTTGCCATTCAGTCTGAAGACTGCCGGTAGACGATAATAAAAGAAACACGATATATCTTCCTGTTCTACAGGGAATTTATTATTAAGGAAGATTAGAAGCTCGTGACGCTTTGATACAATCCGGAATAATTGTACGGAGTAGGTTACACAACCTCGGTAGCTAAATCTTAATAGATTTCGTGACTTCTTTAAATACTTTACGGAGAAGATTTCTAGGTAGAATACGAAACTGCGCCTATATTAACGCAGGAAAAAACTTGATGTTGACTGACTAAAAATTCGCAAAGAAAAAGGGCGCTGGGCTAACGCCATATTGAAACTGCCTTTCCTCTCGATGAAATGATTCGCGGGAATGACGGCAGGATTTTGTTCTTTGGGGGACAGTTAAGCTGGGGTAATTCACTCACACCCCTCTGTTTAAAGTCGGATAGCCCTACAAAACTAATTTGCATATAGTGTCAAGAGGCAGGTCATAAACATAATTTATATGTCTGTTGCATTGACACGGGCTACAAAATTCTAGGAATATTGAAATATAAAATAACGAAATTGAGATACATTTAATTTTTAAAATGTTCGGTTTTTATTCATTCACAACAGAGAGAAAGCGAGTGGGAAGAGAATGTGTTATTCGCAGACGAAACAAAAGGTCAACATTCTCCTAACCGAAGAACTTTTATTTCCTAAATTTATAAATATAATAGGGACGAACAACATTTATCCATAAGGTAACATCAAATATCTAAAGAAATGTACAAAATGTGAAATACAATTTGCAACTATAGAATTTCGAAACGGAATGGGTATTTATACACTATTTACATTAATTTTTAAACGAAATCTTAGCGTAGCGCTAAGCAAAATGATAATTTCCAAATGATCTTAACAAGGAATAAAATTTCCTTTTTTAGAAAACAACAACTTCCCTATTATTTATATTCTACAACCACGATATCCTGCGCCCCGAAGAACCAGGGACCCGCCTTTCTCAATCTGCGGACGTCACACCCCTATGGGTGACGTCTCGAAGCTCCGCGGAAGGATCGAGAATCCTGGTGTACGAATTAGGTCGCCTGGAAACTTGGTTCCGATGGTGGAGCATCAGACCGAACCCTCAGAAAACTAATCTCATGCTATTCCTCCACAACAGCTATACTCAGACTGCCAGATTTGACTGTGGGGCTCGCGCCTCCAACTTTCCTCATATGTCAAATACCTTGGCATCACCTGCACCCCCACGCTGAGGTGGAGTGACGAGCTGAGACGCTGCTCGGACATTGTCCAGCAGCGCAGCGGCTTGCTCTCCAGACTGTACGGAGGCATACCAGGCTGCCACCACCGGACGTTAATCCACACTTATAAAACTTTCATTAGGTCCGTGATCGACAATAGATTCACCGTCTTCGGTGCCATTCCGCTATATGCGTTCAGGAGACTCTTACAGGAGGAGAGGGCCATTTCCAGAAAGATATTCCTCTTGGAGCGCCACCACTCTTCGGAGGAGGTCTGCGACATAGCGGGAATTCCTCCTGTAGATGCGTGCCTCGAATTCATGAGGAGACGCTTTGTGAGCAGCTTGGTAGAATAAAACAGAGAGCACGTTCTTGACATTCTTAGAACCCCAGCTCCGCTTCCGCACCGCAAACCGAAAAAGACAAGCAAACATCAGCCCCCCCCGTCATGATTAGACGTGCTGAAAATCTCTCCCCCGGGTTGATGGGGATCCTGCTTGACATTCCACTCATCTTCAGATAAAATCGCCACAAAGTCCTTCGCGAAATACCGAGCAACGTAGTTAGCGTCTCCCTGCGCTACGCTCGCATTCGCAAGGACCGGGGCATCCCCGGGCCGACTGTTCTCACTAGGGTTTTCCGTGGTTTGCCCTAGTGGTAAAGGTGAATGCCGGAACAGTACGCTCCACGGAACCACCACTTCCACATCTAACTTGTTCTCCGCAAAATGTTGTTCACTTTTGCATCACGGGGAGCTTAAAAAGGCCTCCCGCCTTCGGCGAAGAATTAACATTAACTTAATTTGCAAACAACAACAATAAGAATAACCAAGCAACGACATGTTTTGTTTCAAGCGCTTTGACTGGTATTACAGAAAAAAAGTACTATACGAGTAACATGTTAGCAAATGCTGACCATGCACCAGGTGTATCCTGCGCACAAGATGCTGAGTGATAAGTATGAAGTTATAAATATACCTTTTTAAAAGATCAGTTTTCAGTTTGTAATTATTGTTGCACAGCATCGGCTACTTTAGTTACTTCTCACCAGAAAAGTTATAAAATTTAAGTTGTGATTCTGTACTTGTAGAAATAAAAATAAAATTTATTTTTAAAAACAAAGTATATTTTTCAACAAACGTATTTTACACATATTAGTTGTTTATATAACAAGAATGTAAAGTGGTGCTTTTTGAAAGAGTAAGAAGTTTA
>VTPC01020874.1:302788-327233 GCA_011009095.1 Ignelater luminosus | reverse complement strand
AATTTAGAAAAGTCAAAAAATCTAATTTCTAAAGAACAAAATTTAATGAAGTTACCAAAATAATCAATAACTGATAGTAATTAAGAAAATTGACCTGCAAAAAATTATTTATATAAAGAAGAAAAATTTAAGTAACAGATAAAAATGGCAATCTCTTAATACAAGCAAAAATTCTAAGTATCAAAGCGATTAAACAACTTAAGAACTGTAGCTCAAGAAGTCAAAAAAAACAGACTTACAGTGTATTCCTCCATGAAGTATAGACCTGCACTTTTATTGATAAAAATTTATCTGTAACAAACCCAAAACGGGAACAAAACCTCTTAATACAACGTTATCCTAAGTTTTTAATAAAAAATTCCAATTAAATTAAAAATATCATAAATCATTATATAAATTTATGAGACTATGAATCAAATGTGATTCTAGCTGATTATATACTATGTGCAAAAACCAGTCATAGCAAAATTAATTTTTTTCACGTTCGTGAAAAAAAGTGCAACATTTTTCATTAATTTTCGTTTATAAAGGATGCGTTTGTTTCATCGCGATAGAAGCGTGAAAAAAAGTGCCATAACGGTTCATTTTTTCACGCATTTGAGTGAAAAAAAGTATCATAACGTGTCATTTTTTAACGCAAAATATTTAAACACATAGGAGGCTGCCACTGGCATTTGTCAGAAATTAGAACGCATTGATGTGACGCATCGAGAAAGCCGTTATTGAAGTAGGTAGTTCTTGATTTTTTATTACGAACGTGAAAAAAGTTTTGTATGCAATTCGTGAGTAAAATTACTTTTTTTCACTCGGCGGATTTGCGCACTCGCCTACGGCTCGTGCGGCAAACTTTCCTTCTCGTGAAAAAAAGATACACTTTACACACTTGTTGCATAAATAACTAATTTCCTACTCCTTTAATATTGGATAAAGTTGAATTCTACATACTCAATCGGTAGAATGGTTTTTTCCTACTGCAATGCGTAAAGTAGCTACTTTAATAGTGCGTAATGTTGAATATCGTTAACTAGAGTAGAAAGATCTTTTTAAGCTTTTCCACTCGTACCAGAATTTGCACTTTATACAGTAGTTGCATAATTTACTACTTTTCTTATTTTGAACATTTTTATTTATTTTTTACACGACTGCCGGTAAAGTTGACACTTTACAGCTCGTTGTCAATGTCAAAAATTAACAATTATAAACATTTGCAATAAACTTGATCTTGGCCAACTTCATTTTTCAATCTACCATATCAATGGTTTTTTAATTATCTTCTCTAGAATACGGTCGTGCAATAAATATTATATATAACTTGAGTGTAAGATGTTTTTTTTGAACTCGTAGGGTTCTCGTTCAAAAAGCTTCACTTTACACTCTTATTATATACATACATATAACTATTTTATAAATGCCAACAAGAAATTGTATCGTGAAAAGGTGAGAAAAATGTTTTAGAATTTTGGGTTGGTGTATAATACGAAGAATTTAGAATTGATCTTTATTCTAAAGATTCTAAATATAAAAATACAATATTAATAAAATAGAAAAAAATTTAAAATATAATAGTTTATAAAATCATCTCGGAAACACCCTGTATATGTGCAACGATTGCGTTTAGCACTTTAGCACTTAGCAGTATGCACGCTTATCTCACACAAACCGAGTTGATGATTCTACTGAAAACCCTGAAAATCATTATTCATATTTGGTCGTCATACGATATTAATTCCTTTATTGATTCGAAAAGCAGACTTTGGTCACGCGACTGGGAATCTATTATTATTTTAATTAATTTACAACACTTTAAAATGCTTGTAAAAATAAAGTGTGTTTAATGTGATTTTACAAAAGTTTATTTTATGGTGTAAAAGCATTCGATATTGAAAATAAAAGATATTTTCTAATCTACCACAACCTGATTAACACAACTTTATTAATGCATTTTTCCACGATGTAAAAATACTTATTGATTATTTATTGCCATTTAGGATAAACATTCTGTATACGACACACGTGCTGCCAAAATTCAATGTCACATGAAAGTGACAGACTACATAACCTTAACTTCTTCTTATCAAAATCTTAGTTTATTTTGGGTTCCTGTTATGTTTTATTAGTGAATACTATTAATATTTTGATTTATCATTTTTATACATTTTAAAGTTCCTTTACATATTATTAAAAGAAACATGGCTGCCTTAGGTAAAAAATTGGTTGATCAACTGAAGAGTAAAGAATTTCGAGAATATCTTATGAGGTAATACATTTGGTCTTCACAAAATTAAAAAAATAACTACGCAAATTAATTTTAGCACCCACTTTTGGGGGCCCGTTGCAAATTGGGGTATACCAATAGCAGCTATTGCTGACATTAACAAAGATCCTAAATATATAAGTGGAAAAATGACTGTGGGTAAGAATTCCAAACATAATTTTTGGATGTTTAATTGACATAATTCTCTTTAGCATTATGTTTGTATTCTGCAATGTTTATGAGATTCGCATGGAGAGTTCAACCACAAAATATGTTACTGTTTGCATGTCACGTTACTAATGAGGCTGCTCAATTAGTACAACTTGGACGGTTTGTTAATCTTCATTACTTATCTTCACCAAAGGCTGAAGTAGAAAATTGAATTTCAAGTTATTTTTTAAAAAAAAGGTGCCTTATAAAGGAAATTTTATAATTCAAAATTATAAATATTAATTTGTTGGTAGTGGTAATTAGTATTAAACTATGGTAATAAATGTTGTCACTGGTATAATATTGAAAGGTCTGATAAATCTTAAACTTTTAAAGTTCTGATTTTTTAAACATTGTTATATTTTGTAGATTTTTAGTTGGCATGTAATCCTGATAAATACCTATCTATTGCTTTATTTATTTATTCTTATCAAATTTATTTGTTAATCTTGAATAACTAGCTAGACTCGCAAAAATAAATTATAGTGCAATTTTTGTTAAAATTTTAGTGTTAAGCATGATTTTTAATTATAACCTAGTCACAGTGTGGAATTTGAAAAGTATTATGCAGCATATCTACAAAAAGTGCCAAGTTATATTCCTAAATTGATATTAACCACAAAACAATACTGTGGTGATCGTTGTTGCTCAAATATTAAAATATTACGTAACATGAAATTTTGAAACTGTTATGTATAATTTATACTGTATATATTTTGTATTTATACATATGTACTATGTACACCTGTGATGGTATTGAATCACAATTACATAAAATATTTGATTGTTGTTCCTATAAAAAATATGTTGTTTTCAATAAAAATGACTAGTGCGCAACTTATTTTGTTTTTATTTCTTTAAAATATAAAATAGTAACACACTCAAAATTGCATATTCTTTATTTCTAAAATAATAACTGTTTTATCTTTGGTTCCATACAAACGTGTTGATGTGGATTACACTGAAGCTGCACTAATTTCTTTCCAATCAATCCTGAAAACAGTATTGGAAAGAATAGTAGCTTGTAATATCAACAAATTTGTGCTGGTGTTTATCACTCATACCAGTAGCACTATTTGTTTTCCATCCACAAAGTGCTTTGAGTGCTTTGTTAAAAAATATAAATTTTGCATGAATAGCTAAACTCAGAAAGAATATTGTTCAAACCCTCTTGTCTAGTGTGCTCTACATTTTCTGCTATCGAAAATGCCCATTTCTTTTATTATTTAGTGTTGATGTTCTTGAAATTAAAAACCATACTTGAAGATTTCTGTTGAAACATAAAACTGGCAAGGGAAAGTTATCTGTGCAACCAAATACTTACAAAATGAATAGACTTATTGAAACTGCTTGAGAGGATTTTCCCACAATAGTACTTGATCAAGATATTTATCATTACAGTTGCTACTGCCATCAAAAGATTTTGTCTGTGCTACATTCACACACCAGCACATGTCAAGGAATTAAAATTGACATTCATATCAAACATAGGAGATAATTAAAACCAGGTATCTTTTTTTGTAGTAGATTCAGAAATTCAGGGAAGATTATTCATAGACTAATTATTTTACAATAATAATGTTGAGAATGTTTATATTAGCAGACTTATAATCCATCAAAACAATAATTTATTGAAGTTTCAGGTGCTCTGATAGTTCAGCATCTGACTAACAAGCTGGAGGTTGCAGATTCAATCCCTGGCTGAGGCCCTGAGATATTTCATGTGAAAGAAAATTGCAAAAGGATATCATCTTCAAAGCAGTAGGTCCTGTGTGGCTATAATAAGTTGCACGTTAGAAATCCCTACCTATTTCAGCCAAATCAATTGAAACCACAAAGTCCAAGTGAACTATGACTCAAAGTCACAAAACAACAATGAAAATGATGTTAAGACCAATAAACTTTATCATTATTTAAAATTAATAAATTTCTTATTTTGTTGTACTTTAAACACTTTTTTTTAATCATGGCAATCATACCAATAATATAATATTACTTTTAAAAATGCAAAGTAAAACTTAATGTCGCTGGTCAATATAAACAAGCAACATTGTTATCAAGAAATAAACACATTTGGCATGGCAGACCAATTGTACTTTTCAACCGAGCATGGCTCAACTTTACTCAGATTGTACTCATGCAAGTGACGGATTTATGGCTATTACAGGTGCATTCTAAAAGCAAACAACTATATGTATGCATATGTTAAACAACTCTTTCTGTCTAAAAATGCCTTAAGTTTAGATATCAGTACCTGAATTGCATATGCAAGGCATTTTGATAATTTAATTTATAATGAAATTATATGTGATGGATAACTTCAAAATTATGAAAATGACCCACCACAATATGCTGACTGAACCTTAGTACTCACTTAGACACCACACAGTGACTTTTTAATGAAATAGTTTTTCTCTCTTGTTCTCAGAGTACCTAGTTTATATGTTTTTTAAATCTTGATTGAATCACAGATCAATTCCATATTTCAGAACACAAAGGGTGGTTATCTTGTTTTAAATAGAGTGTAAGCAATCATTAATCTGATTAATATTAAGTGTCAAAAAGTTTAATTAGAGGATCTGTCTTGAGAATCTTTGGCAAAATATTCTCACAAGATCAGTATTTTTAGCCATCTAATCACGCTGAGAAATTAAAACCCTGCCTAATTTTCCTTTCTTTTTTTTTATAGAAATTTCAGAACCAACAATAAATTATATTTGCCCCTTCAAATGTCTAATTGTAATTTATGATCTCCTTTTATATACACTTCATTCATTTCTATGGAATTTTAAAAGCCAAGACAGATGATTCGATAAGTTCAAAAGGTAGTACATTAGAGGCGGCTGGTGACCTGACTTCAGGTGGTGCCAAAACCACGTGATCGTCACTTGATTGGTTAAAATTGTCAGATTATACAGAAACAAACCAATCAAGCGACGAACACGTGGTTTTGGCACCACCTGAAGTTAGGTCACCAGCCCCATTGTAGTACATTGTATTTAAAACCTTCTAGGTAATCTTTTGCATAAGCAAGTACAAACAGTACATCTTTTTAATGAGATTAATCAAATGCCGAATTAAATATACGAAATAGATTTCCTAAAGATGCTAAAATGCAATTTTGCATAACTGATACAAAATTACACTACATATTTGATTAATCATTTCATTAAAAGAATGTAGTGTGACATTATTTATGCAATTTTTATTTTCAAATTATTAGCAAATCTTACGACTTGTTTAAAAGCAGGCATAAATACAATTCTTTTTATTTTCATTGTTATAGCTCTGACAATTCTAAATAAGAATTAGAGAAACCAAGCAAAATAGAGATTTGGTTTTAATATTTATCGTAAAATCTTTTAACAGATTAATGTACTGGAATCTTTCGATAGAAGACTGGGACATTCTTCCTTCTTTTATAAACAATTATATAGCTGGAAAAGAAAAATAATTTAGCAACTATCCTTACAGATCTAGTAAAGCAATATGACAACCAGTTTTTTAAATTCTAAAAAGAAACTTGTTTTGGATTTTTTTCGTGGAAAAACATGATTCTGTTAATTTTCAAAATCCTGATAGTTGAATACAAACTTATTTTTAATAATTTATAATGTATGTACCCTCAACTAGGGAAATACTTATATTATTTTTTAGACTTTGATGATTTAATTACTTTGATTACCATTGGAAGTTTTTTTTTTATTAAGATCATGCAGCAGATAAACATGATCAGCAGTAACTGTTTTTATTGGCAATAAATGGTTGTTTGAAAGATTTGAAGTCTGAACAAGGTTAGAACAATGTTATTAAGAAAAGAAGGGTTAATTGTTGTTTGTCCATAATTCCAAACAACTACATCCTAATTCTTAAACAGCAAAATCGTAAACTTGGATATATTATAAAAATGAGGTTAAGAAAATATATTTTATTACTGTTTTACTTTAAAACTGTACCATTCTAACTACTTGTGATTGCAGTCTTCGTATAGTTGACAATCATTCTGACACCCCATATGTCACTTCATATTTTGTTTACAAAAGGAATTCATTTCATGTTTGGTGTTCTCATTTTGCTAAGAGCAAAATCTTCTCATAATTAAGTAAATTCATAATTGTTATTTCTAGGATTTAGTTGCTCCTTCAATCTGAAGTATAAAATTGCATAAATTAATATGAAGGATAATCTTTTTTCTTTTCCTTGTAAAATTTGCATTCATGTAGTTGGAAAGTATTAGGCAATTTTACTTAATATTTAGATGGCAATTTTTTTATTAATAGATAATAATAATTATAATTCTGAACATTCAGGTCCTCAAGTAAGAGAAGTCTGTAAAAAATTAAATGAAAATAGTGTTTTGATGACTTGAAAGTTTTACTAGTTTTTCAAATTGACATTTGTTTGATGGCTTTTTAATAAGAAATGTCAACTGTCTGATAATCTTATATGAAGCTTGTAGTTTGGGTATTGATAATATACACAATTATATTTCTAACTCTTTATTTTATATTAGTAGCAATTTTACGTCATATAGAAACTGTGTTACAAAATGAAATATGAATATTCTATTTCGTACAAAAACTTTATCTTTTCTTCAAAAAAATTTTTCATTTGAGTTGTCCTGGTAATGGAAACAAGTCACTATCAGTTTGTTTAAATTGTTTTGCAGTTTTGGAGTAGAGATTGAAATTTGAAAAAAACTGAAAAATTGGTAATTCAAAGAGATAAATTGCAAGACATGGTGGTATTTTGTAAGTTGAATATTTCATAATTTTTTGTGCTTTTGTAGTTTTGAGTCTCTTCCTATAAGTAGAAATTAAGCAGTAGCAAAATTAAATGTCGTATGTCAAATGATTTAATTGTTTCTTATTTTGCATACTTAGATTTTATGATAAAAGCTTAGTTTCAGTAGTAGAATTATTGCTGGTTTCTAAGATTTATTTTGAAAGTTTACAACTGTATATCAGTAACAGCCTTGAAAATTCTTTAATGTGCATTTTTATAACTTCAATTGGTTATAAAATTGACATACAAATTACACAATCGTTATAAATTAACATATCTAATTCTTTGTTCAAAATGTGGAAATAAGACTTAAATAAAACAATTTTTAAATTAATAACATGTTTTATTTGAGCTTAAAAAATGTACAAGTTAAAAAATGTTTAAAACTACATTAAAACACGCCCTATAAAATTTACAAAAGAAAATGGACGGTAAAGATGTGCTGCTAAAAAAATATTCGTCCCTAATTTACTTTTTACGTACTACAAGTAAATTGCTAATTCTTTATTTGCACTCGAGATTAAATTTTATTTTTCAACAGTTTATCTTCTAATGAGGTATTATCCTTTCAAAAGGCACATGTGCAAAATATTTATAGTACATTGTTTCCTAATTATTCTATTCTAAATTTAACGTTTAATACAAGATTATGTTTGCACAGTATAATTACCTGATAAGTCTCTATTTGTAATGAAATTATGAAAATCTAGCTATTAATACACTTTGTAAGTGTCTACAATAAGAAAAAAGATGTATCTTGACTCATGGTTTATAATACATAAGCAAACTCATATTGCGTATTTTTGAATTCGATTAACAGGAATTACATACAAGTAGAACTTACTGAGATATATTTTTATCTGAATACATAAACCTTAAAATTTCTAATTCTTCTCGCCTATTTGAAAATAGAATGTATCATGCCTGTTCACAACCAAAAAAATAAATCGTTTCTTAAAAAAGAAATAATGATACAAATTCATTTACTAAGGACACGTGTCTCACATTCAATGCAACGAGTAGTTTGTTATGAACGCAACAAATGAATGGAATTTAGTAAAAATTCTCTAGTACAAACAAAACATAGACCCAGACGGACGATGTCAATGTTACGTTATAATAAAAGACTTACATATTTGTATTGCTGTGCGCCACGTTTCACTTATGCTACATTACATTTGAATTATAGACCACAGCATGTAAAATTGATTTGCCGCTTTTTGTCTTGATTGAGATTTAAAAATAAAAAAAGAGATGAGATGAGCATCCTTCATTTTCAAGGATATTTTTATAAACAGCAGCTGCAACTTTTGTGGTATAACTAATCTTCATATTCTATTGTGAAAAGTGTAACAATAAAGACTGGTTTTGCAATTTTTCACGTCTGATTTGCTAATATTTAAATTCTTTGGTGAAGAGGTTGAAAGATAACGACTGTCAATAATTATCTCAGAATGTAGAATAATATAAGGTTTTTATCTTTTTTAGATTATCTGAGTATTTTGTACAAAGAAAATTATAAATAAAGTAACAATTATTCTGGATAACGTACCTTAAAAGTATTTATAAAATAATATCAAATACTGTAAAAAATAAACTTTAAAATTAAGATTAAAAAAAATAAGAGTAATAAAAAGTCAATTTCTATTGGACGGAATACAAATAATAAAACTCAGTGCAGTTTCAATATAAAACCTATCTTAGAAATGGTAAAATACTTAAGAGAGCCATTACCAAGAGAAATACAGTATTTGCTTGAATATTATTACTTCCAGCTATACGGCACTGGTATGTGTGGAAACGTGTAATATTATTATCAACTAAATTTGTAAATTCTGCCTCTACGAGTTGTCCATCAAAATATGTGATAAAGTCTTCAAATGGATATTCATACCCTTGTCGACATTCACATTTATATCCACCAGTTTCATAACCTCTTCCCAAAATTGGTACGCACTAAAATTTTTTAACTGTAAAGCAAATAGTTTTAACTTTTTCAATTTACTTACATATGAACTTTTTTTGTCACATTTGTGTGTCCCTTTGAATGCGTTGGGTACATACGGTTCATCTGGGCACTGGTTAATGTCCAGTTTTAGTAAATCCATAGTGACAGCAACAACTCCTCTGAAATTTACACATTATTATGTAAGTACCAATTATTATTATTGCTACAATTAAATACCACAAATTCATATCAATTATTGCAAGGGAAGGTGTGGAGTATTGAAAACGTGGATTATTGGGATACGATAAAATAGATTAATAATAATTCAGAAATGTTCGATATATGTATTAATCAAATGTGATTTATAAGTGGTTTGTTAAGTTTTATGCTTTTGTTTTTGTTTTATCTCAAAATTACAGGCAATTATGCTAATTACAAAACTACAATTGTTTTAAACATTTTATTGAAGTTATTCGATCATAATTTATAATCGTAATAATATAATAGGTGTTTTGAGTTTATACTCGATCATTTACATTTAATTTATCATTAACCAATGTTTATGTTATATCTTTGGCTAATGAAATAAATGGCATATGCAGAAAAAAAAATACCACTTTCTTCCCTTATAATACAAACTAGGAGGCTCAACCATGATAAATCATAGTGTATTTCATTTTGTTTTCGTTTTCACTCATTTTAATCTCAGTTATTTAATACTATCTGTAATCATAGAGACAGGTTAGCATTTTAACTTCATTTATTTAAATTGAGCGCCCTGTGCTTTAAGCATGATTAACTTTGCTGTTGCCAGGTTAACAACAAACCAATCACCCTATTTCAAATATGCTAATTCTATGTCGACATGTATTTTACTTCTGAGTATTATTGCGTTGCCAGGTTTTGACAAAAATATGGTAAAAAACCGCATTTTTGTAGATATTTTCTGTTACTGCTGAATAACCATGTAGAAAAAAATAATATCCTTTAACCCCTTACAAAATTCTATTAAGATCTCTCTATTTTTTATATTGCTTTACATTAAGAATGCTTCTTAGTTATAATGGCTACCATAAACACCTATACATAAGATGCTGACACTAAGTGACAAAAACAAAGTAGACAAGTTAATAAAAACTGGTAGAGAAACGCATACTTTATAGAAGAACTGACTATCTAGATTGTTAAAGATTAATCTCTATTTTGAGATTACTCACAAAACTCTCTAACTAGACATTCTGCCGTACTTAGTGGAAACACTATAACCAACAATTTTGCAATTTGCACTTACGGCATTTTGTGAAAAAATAATTCATGCTGAAACTGTTGTCGTCCGAAAAGCTGTATCTCAATTGTAGCCAGAGTTATTTATAATGCTTTTTATATGGTATATACAGTATATCCATCTAATACAATTCATTGTTTATATTAACTTGAAATGCCACGCTTTTCATTCAAAAATTAATAAAACTAATATTGGCCAATTACTTGCATATTTTGCTTCTTTTATTTGATTTGTACTTTAAAAAATTAAATTAAGCTTCAAAAATGTAAATGGTATAAGGTAAATCACAAAATGTTGATTTTCTCAGATTCTTGTAGATGCAGCGTTTTCATTAAGCGCAGCAGTATTATTATTATTTCGTCTAAATTGAATAAAGTATCTATAAACCACACAGGTTAAGACTCGAAGAAATTAGTTCCACTTGCTCATGGGTTAAACTTTGCATGTATTTGAATAGGTTTAAAGAAAACGCTACCTGACTTTTTAGTTTTGGTACATTTCAATTACTGTAATTTCATCCTACAGTTCATGGCTAAAGATCGAATTATCTATAAAATGCCCTCCTTATCTTTCAATATATTATCTTCAAAATGTTGGAATTACTCGTTTTATTGTTTTCTAGGACTTTCTGACTTAATGCTAATGATAAATATCACAATAAAAAAAGTACAAAATTGGTACTGTCAATTTATGGTTTAGAGTAATATGATCATATTTCACATAAAATTAATGAACTAGATTGGTTAAAATGGAAAATCACCAAAAGTATCAGAAGGAGTCATTCACACATCCTCTGCTGGCATCTGAATATTCTTCTACATCTCTTACTTCTGAATTGATACCTAAGTCATGCGTGCACTCTATAAATACTTGGTGTAAATTTATACTTACTATACAGATACTATCCACATTCAATAGAAATTTGGATGAGTTTTTTTATGTTTAGTATAGGGATCTCAGAAATTACTGAAGTACGGAAATGGTTAAATGGCATAAGAATTGTAGTTTACATGGCTAGTCATGTTAAATTTGAAATTGAGAGAAAACTTGCCCCAGCTTCTTTATTTGCCAAAATAACCACACCGAGTTTTATATCACTGTAAAAATTAAAAAATATACCTTTTTTATTAAACCACAACCCACTATGGTTTCCATTTAAAGAAACACAAAAAGTATATTTCAGACATGAAGCCAAAATTTGAAGCACAAGGTGAAGGCCGAGTGCTGCAAAAAAAAGCTGAGCACCTGAAAGGTGACAACATGTATGTATCAAACAAAATTTTTTTGTGATCGTTTGCACACAATGAAGCAAAAACATTAATTTACTGTAAATTTTGAGGTTAACTTTGACAGATGTCAGATACATAAATTGAAAAACATATATTTAGTTATATTATTTATATATTACTTTTTCGTTTATGTACCTCACAAACGATTACAAAACATTATTTTATAACTCTAAAATGACAGATTACTTTAAAAAATGAATTTGACTATCTTATTAAAAATATAATTATCTATGATTTTGTCTCTATAAGTTTTCTGTAAAAACAGAGCTAGAGGCATTTAAAGAAATTATAAACATTTGACTTCTTTCAAAATATCTAGTAATCTGTGAGCTTTTGTTTCAAAACTAAAACTGAATTGAATTGAACTCATAAAACAGCAATTCTTTCATCACTTAATCATCTCTACAGTAGTTTCTGAGATCCCTATACTAAACATTGAAAAAACTCATCCTGTATAATACAATCAAGATTTACAATTTTATTTCGTTGGACATAAGGATCTTTGACTAAAAAAGTCGCTTGAAAAAAAAGACTAAGTTATGCAATAAAATGCTTTGAAGTTATAGTTTCTGTTATCTACCTACTTAACAGTCAATATTTAAGATTCCTTTCATTTATATTGTTTCTTTTTATCTTGGTACTATGATCTCTGGTTAGAATAGCCTTTGGCTAGATTTTGCAAGTTCATGCATATACCATTTCCTTTGTTTTAATTATTTGCACATTATATGTACATATTTTCATTAAATAAAGGCAATTATTATTATTGTTATAGGTTATAGTACTGTCTTTATGTACTGTTTAACTGTAATTCTATATCTATAATTTACAACGCAAATAATTCACTTACTGGTTTCCACATTTCTTGTTTAACTCTAGTTTAAATAGCAATAGAATATCAAGTAATGACAGCTACCAGACTCATCAAATGAAAATGACCTATTGTCTGCAGACATTAATATATGAATGCTTTAGTGTTAAACACCTGACTTAATACCGGAGAAATCAGAATCTGCAATGTATGATTTCAAATTGATATTTGGAATAATGTTAAAAAACAACTATTAAGAGGAGATTAAGTTCCACCAATAAACATCTGGGAATGTAAAACATAACCACAGCAAATTCTATTTTGTTACTTTTTTCAAATTTTGGTGGCCATTTTGACCAGGTTCCCAAAGAGATATCAAAAAACGAAGACACCACGTTTTTTTTAGTTTTTGATGTAGAATCCAAATCCAAGTCAAAACTTCAAAATTTAAAAAAAAATGCGGACAGACAGACAGACAGACGGACTTTGCAAATTCAGTAACGACTCCTTTCGGAGTTCTTTGAAAATAAATCCAGATATGAAGATCATAAACATAATCTAAAGAAATACAGTTCTGTTGCCGCTTGTCAGTGTTCATAATTTAAGGTCAAAGATTTTGATTACTTATTTAAAATCAGTTTTTAGAAATTTAAGAATCAGCGATGTTAACAATGAAATTAAATTGAAAATACGATTGAACGCGAAAAATGGCATATAAAATTAATCTTGAAAGCTATTACTGTCACTGATGGCATAATTTACCAATTAATCTGACATACTATTAGCATGTATTATCAGGTTGGTGCATTGCATATGAAATGTTGGATCGTGGTCTTCATTGAGTCTGAAAAGTCTGAGTTTTTAAAAATAGTATTTACCCCCTTATTAAGCGGAAGTGTATTGAAGTTATTTTGATGAATAAAAGTTTATTTTCTAAAAGCTAAATATTTCTAATTTGTCTTCATACAATTTGACATTTCATATGCACCAAACCTAATAGAATAATATAAAAAATAACTTTAATTTAAGATGCTTCTTCGTTAACCACTAAAATTAAATTTTGATATATTTTACATTTAAACAGTAACATGCATAATTCAAAAGATCTTCAACGGAAAACCAAAACGAACAATAAACAAATACTTGTTCTGTGGGAATCAAAACATTGACCTTCAATATAAGTTGACACCTTAAACTGTGCACTATGTAGTGGAGAGCAGTTAAAGTATTTGTTTTCAAATTTGTTATAACGTGTCATGCATGATGTTTTATAAATGAGAATTTTTATCATAAAAAATTAAGTATCAAATTTGTTCACAAATTTTATAAAAAATTTGTTATCGTGTAAAGTGGCACTATGTGGCACAATGAATATTAAAAAGTTTAACTTTTAAAAACTGACGCTCTTGACTGCTTAATTGTTTAAATAATACTCTCCATATTTTAAATATGAACATGATTATCATAGACATTATTAAGAATTTCGGCTACAACTTTTTAACCAACAGAGATATTGGTTCTGCACTTCTTTGCTAGTGTCTTTAAAAAAATTCCAAAAATCTCAGCTAAGTATTTTAATTATTACAAAGGAGTATTAAAAAATTTTTTTTATTGATTTCCTTATGAATTAGATAAAATGGCTACCATCAAGTCAACTAGATTGGATCTGCCATATTTTGTTTGTTATTTAAGCGTTAGATTCGTGATTAGCAACCTTGAAAACCCCTGTAGTATGATTGTCTCGCCTAAGTTACAATAAGAATTCAATATATTCTAATTTTAAAAGTATTTTGGAAATTTCATATTAATATATACAATTTTGTATAAAAAGAGGGCAGTGTCAATTTTTAACATTTAAACTTTGCGATAGTCAACATTTACATTTTTAGATCTACTGCACTCCGTTGACGATAATTAGCATACTTTAATATCCATATGTTACTATGATAAAAATGTATCTTGTTACGTAAATACATATGTTAGTAGTTTCTTAGCATGCAACACAATCTTTATAATCTTCAAGTGTAGTTCTCTTTTTTTTGTTTACCTACCAACATTACACCCTATACATAATACGCAGCTGTTAGGTGAACCTCTTGTATAGCAAGTATTCTACTAAAGAACATTGTTTATGAAATATATTCAAAGGGATTTTGCCCCAATTTTTGAAAATTTACAATCTAACTTTCATAAAAACCTATACAAAGTATACTGGGCCGGTTTCTACTCTGTTCATTAAATCTAAACATTATCTAACTACCATGGTAACCAATTTTATTCTTTTCCTTCTTGTTAAAATCAGATAAAGCTATAATACTTGTTTAAATTTTTAAAGAAGTTTCATTAGTTAGTGAAAGGAGAGTAGAAACCGAGTTTATTCTTTTATTCAATATACAGTGTGTTCAGCAAGGAACGGGACAGCGCAATATCTTGGAAACAAATGCAGATTTTAAAATTCTGAAAACTTTGTTATAAATGCAAAGTAGGGACACATACTTTGTGACAAAAGGTTTTTAAATTAAATGCGTTACCGCCAGTTGGTGCTACCTAACTTAATTTTTTTTAAGAAGAATACTCTACTTTTTATTCGATTTTTGGAATTTGCAACATATTTGTGACAACTTTTCTTATAACTGCTACCAACCTATCTGGTTTACTTTTCGGGAATATAATGATTTTTATCAATTTAACACAAAGATGTAAAAGACTGTATTCTCTAGAGGTAATAAGTAAATTCTACATTTCTGGAAGGTGTATCGTAGATTACACTTTTTAAATGTCCCCAAAGAATGTAATCTAAAGGAGTTAAATCCAGAGAACGAGCTGACCATCTTATAGAACCATTAGTACCTATCCATAGTCTCAGAAATACCCTGTTCAAATAGTCTCTTACTATGTTACTGTTATGAGCAGGGGTGCTGTCTTGTTGAAAATACATAACCTGCCGCAAATTTAAATTTATAAAAATCATTATTTTCCCAAAAAGTAAACCAGATAGGTTGGTAGCAGTTATAAGGAAAGTTACCACAAATATGTTGCAAATTCCAAAATTCAAATAAAAAGTAGGGTATTTGATTTAAAAAAATTAAGTTAAGTAGCGCCACCTGGCGGTGACGTATTTAATTTAAAAGCTTTTTATCACAAAATATGTGCCCCTACCTTACATTTATAACAAAGTTTTCAGAATTCTAAAATCTGCATTTGTTCTTGAGATGTCGTGCTGTCCCATTTCTTGCTGAACACACTGTATATTTCCACAGCGGCCTAACTAATTAAGAGGCTCCCTCGGTTCTTAAATGGATATGGAGATCTCCCTCATAGGGCATCTTAACCAGACAAGAGAGAACCTTTCTCTTCGGTCCCCTCCCCCTCACACTGCAGGGCCCGGGGGGGGGTGGTGTTTGCTAAACCACTGTACTTCCATAAAATGATGTTGAACAAAAAAAGGAAAGCCATGTCTCAGAAACAGAGAATTCTTTGTTTGTTCTTTGAGTTTTCAGAAAACAACAATTTTTCAAAAAAGCCTCTACAATATTTAATTTATACAGGGTGATTCTGAAATAAAGGGTATCCTTTTAATAGGTGATAAGTGAGGCTAAAAGAAGACAAAAAATGAAAAAACGAAGTGGCTCCGCGAAAGTTGAAAATTTTGACAATTTTCCTAAATATTAAAAACTGAAGCTGTCTCTGGTTAGAAAAAGAAAAGTGTTTCTTGTATTGTTGCCTTAAAAAGTGAAAGTTAAGGAGATTTACGGTGTTTTCAAACCCTTGTAGTGCAAGAACGAAAATTTAGTAGACGTGCCTATTTTCTTGGAACTAATAGTGCAGCTGTAGTAGCACAATGAACAATAAATGCCATCATAAGCTACCCCCTGGACATTTTATAACTTTCCCTTCTTAAATCTGAAGTATGTTTAACATGCAAGGTTGTTGAAATTCGTTAAAACAGTAAAAAAATAATAACAAAATTTATGTTACGAACAATTAGGCTCCAGTCTCACAAGCAACATTTTAATCCCTTATTATTAATTAGTCACATGAATAGGAAACATTTTAAATGGCAATGCATTACACATACTACTTGAATGAAACATGCGTATGGCAGGTACTACTAACTATCACCTCTGTATTTAATTCAATTTAATAAATTTAACCAATTTTTATTTATGTAGCATAATGCTTATTGAAGTTTTTGGTTCTTTGGAAGTTTACAGAAAAAAATCACCAACAGTAAAATTTTAATACTTTTCCGTTTGCAGATTAAAAAGTAAAAGTTCCTACTGGTTATTTATGGCATTGTAGAAACCAGATAAACTATTATACCCCTCACATAAATAGCAAGCGCTACCTGCCAATGACAAGGCCAGTCAGTCAACCCCTATCGATTTTTGCTTAAGTAAAAGTACGAGAGCAGGACCGGCTTGGCTTAGTGATTAAATTAAAACTATGCAATTTTTACCTACCGTTTTTTATCGCAAATGTATGTACTATCACACCGCTATCCACCCTTAAGAGGATACCCTTTATTTTGGAATCACCCTGTATATTATACTCACTTAAATTCTAGCTTAGCTTTTAAGCTATCCCAACCAAAGAATGGAGCAGCATATTGCACTTTCCACATTGGGACTTTTCCGTAGCAGTCGAAGTATGGTGGACTCCAATGGCCATGTTTTAATGTTGCAGCCCTATAGTAGTTTGGATAATGTTCATACTTTTTCGTTGTTTTTCCATTTTCATCAAATCGAACCTTTATTTTCATATAGTATTTTTCTAGACTATCAAAATTTGCTGACCACCGTTGTTTCAAAAATTGATACCATTCTTCATTTAAATATAATTCTTCTGCAATATTTTAATAAGTCTAACTCTTAAACTTAATATATGAAATTGAATATTCTTACCAGTCTTGTTAAGTCTTGCTAAATCTTCAACAAAGAATTTCCTAGTATTTAGTTGTTTTTTATATGCATTTGGTGCAAAGAAAGTGCGATTTGTGAATTTATTCCTTTCCCAATATGTTCCTGCTGACCAAATTCGGCTGTTTCCCATAACTAATGACAATGTTTCTGCAATCATCTGATCTTCTGTTAAAGGTTTATCTGCCACCCTTTTACCAGAGAATACTTCTTTAGGATCTGAGATCTAAAAATTATCAAAGAAAATAGTATAATAAAGAAAGTAATAATGGACCTTATTCTATAACCTATTATCTGTTTCAAATTATAAAGCAGTAGGTGATTTGGTGATTGCCAAGACTGAAAATTTTGTTTTTGTAAGCTGTTGTCATTTTTCTCCCGATTTTAAAATGTAAATCAAACATGTAGTTTTGCTTTAGTAACCCATCTAGTACAAAGATGTATAATTACAATCTATTGTCAAACTATTAAAATCATACAAAGTTATTGAAATTATTCTACATTATTATTTTAATCAAGTAATTTTATTAATATAACCTAAAATCCATTTCTACTTAACCTATACTAATCTTTTAAGCTGTCAATAATATACAGGGTAAAATCTGTCAGATTTCCATGGCTTCCCTACTGTTTTATAATTTGAAATGGATAATATATTAGTTGGTTGGCTAGGTTCATTGAGGGACAGGAAGTGAGACGGAAATGCCTATATCTTTACATAGAAATATGCAAACATTACAAATTTAGAAAATGCTTTTACATTAGAAGACATCTCAGCAGCACAAACCATTTTGTTTTTGCTTTCATTTGTCAAGTGTTAAGGTTAAGTTAAATGTCAAATACACAGTCTATCATAGCTAACTCTGACTTCTTTTAATTTTGCTTTGATAGTATACTGGGTGTTCCATTTAACTTGAGGCAACTAAATATCTCGAGAAATAAGCATTGTATGACAAAAATGTTCCAAATAAATGTTTAATACTATCAAGGGGGACGTCTGCCTGTGTAAAGATTAGCCCGCCCCCACCGACCCTGGGGGTGAGACGGGGGACAATTTTGAAATTTCAAATGGGAACCCCCATTTTTTATTGCAGATTAGGATTCCTTGAAAAAAGAAATGCGTAAGTTGTGTTCAAAACATTTTTATCGACAAAACCAAAAGTTGGAAACAAAATAAAATGAAAGTAAAGTAATCTCAAAAAGAGAAACAAAATAAGTGAAATAAATTAAGTCAGAACTATTTTTCAATAACTAGATTTCTTAAATTTAAGAAAAGTAAATTTCAGTCCCTAAAGTACTGTGGACATGTACCATGGAGAGAAGTTGTCGCGTCGGTTTAATTGTTTGTGAGCAATACCTACTGTACCTACATACCTACAGAAAACAAAGATCGCCTAATTTCTGTCAATTGCAATGCCATCTACGATCATGTGAAATCCATGGTCGGATATCAGAGACACTGCTTTTCAATCAACAATAATTTTAGAATCATTGTGCATAAAAGCGGTTGATTTTTCTTGAAGAAAATGGCAAAAACTAATTTTCACTGATTAGAGCGCCATCTATCACGATTAAAAAAAAATGTTTCAAACAAAACTTATGCATTCTTTTTTAAGAAATCTGAATCAGCAATAAAAAATAAGGGTTCCCATTTGGAATTTCAAAGTTGCCTCCCGCCTCACCCCCAGACGGCGATGAGAGCAGACTAATTTTTACACAGGCAGGCATCCTCCTTGATACTAAGGTTTATTTGAAACATTTGCTTTGTACAATGCTTATTTCTCAAGATATTTAGTTGTCTCAAGTCAAATGGAACACCTGGCATAACATAACAGTGTCACAGTTTATTGGTAGAGCTGTGCAGTGTCGTCACTTTTTCTAGTGCACTCACAATTTCAGTTGAAAAAAAAGATTAATATTGATCGATAGATTGAACTTTTTGTGTAACTGAAACCTTTGACCTAAAATTACTCAGGAATTAGATGATCAAAAAATTTAAAAATTTACATAAAAGTACAATTCATATTCGTATTGGTTTACATTTTTTGTGAATTTCAGCCAAATCTAACCGTTTTTAGTTAGCTAGCTAATTAAACTATTAAAATAGATCTTGTACTGTAAGTTATAGGTTAGAGAAGGCCCAATATTATTTACCTGTAGAAAAGCACTAATGAAATTGGCAAGACGTAAGGCCATTTTTGCTTCATTTTCAAAGAATTCTTCAGCTCCAAAGTTGTAGCCACCGACTAGAACCATATGTTCAGGAGGATAATCTCTGCAATTTTCCTTATTCATTCGTAAAATGAAGTCTAGAACACGATGAATGTTTATTCTAGGAGTTCTCAACGCATCTGGGCCAGAGGTACGGTCTTTATATTCATAGAAAGTTTCCATGGCTATATCACGCAGAACTGTAGGTGCTTTTTCTAACTGAACCAATTGTTTTTGTACCCCTAAAAAAATTAATATAGTCAAGTTTAATCTAAATTGGAAGGTGTATCAATAATAATTTATGAAAGACATGCATTTGTATTTGTTTTCCGTAATATGGGTCACAAGTTTGCAGATATAGGATTTTGCAAGTATAGATGCATCAGAAGCTTTAGGAATTAGATTTATGTTTAGTAACTTTTGTATAGTTTTAATAAGAATTTCTAGGTATTAATTGAAAAGGTAATCTGAAGATAACTAACATAAGATTTGTAAATCAGACCTATGTATCAACATTTTTTTTCTACATACACTTAATTTTTTGTTAAAAATGTAAAGATGTATACAGAGTGTATTTGAAATGGTGGAAAATATTTACACTATATGTTGATATATGTCCAAAAACAAACAAAAGATGTTTATACCAATTTGATATTATTTGTCTTCTTGGAGTTATTAAAGGTATTAAATTCTTTATTTAATTCTGCATTGTTGACAAATAATACAGTTTAGTATTTCTATTTGAATCAAGTCTTAACATAAAGAAGACTAACTGAATGGTAAAATGGTAAATTCCTTGCTAGTAATGATTTTTAAAAGTATTGCAATGTTACTACTGTATCCAAGAAACAAAAGAAACTTTATATTTTTAAAATAAATTCAGTAACCTTATTTATGTCATTTTTTTAACAAGTGATGACTGTCGCTAAACTCATCTTCATGAGTTGTGTTGGTAGTTTGCTGTGTGCTTTCAAATGCTTAGTGCTTATGACGTAGTTCTACAATCAGTACTCGGGACAATGAGAAAATAGGTATTCCCAATATGGAATGCAGTGCGTTTTTGTGAAAGTGGCAAGTGCTTTAAAAAAAGAAGAAAAAAGCCAGTTTTGAGAAATTTCAAAACAAACTTTAAGATCTATCTATCTTAAATAACAAATTTAATAAAAATTAAAAATGTTATTTTAAGAGCGATTCAACCACGCTCGCCTAGTTAGCGTAGAAAGAGCACCTAAAGTTTTGAGAAAGAGAGATTACAAAAAAGATGCAAATTTTTCCGAACGCTCACATACCATATGGAAGCGAGTAACAAACCAGGAGTGGCGTCACAATCTACCCACCAATCTTACACGATAACAGTTTGTTCATCCGTTTGTTGCACTTATGCACATCTGACTCCCTCTCATGTGCTCTTCCAGATTCTTGTATGTCCAGCTCACTGATTTTTACGGTTTGTTTTAACAAACACGGAAATAGAATCAGTATCTAATTATTGATAAGTTACATGAAGATTGAAAACAGTGTTATTTGGATATAATAGGTGCATTTCATTAAAATTATTTTTCTATTTCTGAAATAATGAAAATACAAGTATTTTAGTATAAGAGTGGCAAGAACAACTGGTAGAAATAAAAAAGGAAAACTGCATTTAAGTGTTCAAAGGTCTTCCAATAATCTTGCAGAATATAACGGATACAGAAAGGCAGATCTACATTTTGTATCCAAGAACTCTGACTCACAATTAATCACGTAAGTAACAAAAAATGGGATAATATAAACCTAAGACTACGAGCCATTTGACACAGTAATGTTTTTTGTACAATATTTCAATGTAAATTGCATATAAGAAAATTTAAAAGCGTGTCATACAGATTTGTAAACAAACTAAACAAATTAAAATTTCGAAAATTATTTGGATTTTTAAGTTATTTTTTTTGTAGGATACAGAAGGAAACAGTTCGACCTACAACACAGCAAAACTCTTCTTCCGATGTAGATGACATACAGACTGCCCCTAAGCCAGTTTGGTTTAATAACCAAATTGGATCCGAAGATGTCTTTAAATCAAACCCAGCATTAAATAATGAGAGTAATGTTAAAAACACACAAAAAAGTGTGGTGATAAAAAGGTTGCCGCATTGTGGATTTTCATTACTTATTTAATTCCTTGAAGCTGATGTCTGCTCACGGTCAAAAGTACAGCTGTAATCTAGAAAACATTGAAATAATATCTGAAGAAAAAAATGGTCTTCAATCGACATTTAAATTTGAATGTAATATGTGTTGTGAAGAATTTAAAAAAGAACTTAATAAATATAAATTCAGCTGCTGTAGAAGGAATTACAAGTATCGGAGGATACTATAATTTAGTAGAATTATTGTCGTGTTTAAAAATTCCGTCTTTTAGTGAAAAATTATTTAAAAAGCACACTGAAATAATTGGTAAGGGTTGGAAAATCGCTGCTGTACAGGAGATGGAAGCTGCCGCTAAAAAGGAAGCTGAGTTTGCTATTGAAAATGGAAATGTAGATACAAACGGTGTACCTTGCATTACAGTAGTTGTGGACGGTTGTTGGTCAAAACAAAGTTACTGAACAAACTATAACGTGCTTTCAGGTGCAGGTGCTACAGTCAGAAAACAGTTTGGTGAAATTTTATATTTGGGCATAAAAAATAAATTTTGTATTATTTGTAGTCAAGCAGAACAAAAGAAACAACAAAAGATCACAACTGTTGCAAAAATTTTACAGCATGGAGTCTACAATTATACTCGAGGGATTTAAAAAAAGTATTGAGCTGTATAATTTGAAATATACTAAATTAATAGCAGATGGGGATAGTAGTACTTACAGAAAGATTTTAGAAGCCAAACTGTACAGCAACGCTACTGCAGGAAAAATCGAGTGTAGAAATCACATTCTTCGAAACTTTTGCAATACACTTGAAAAGCTCTGTAATGAAACGTGTTATCCGCTTTCGATAAGGAGAGCTCTAAAACAACGAAAGCTCAGATTAAGAACTGCTGTTACATTGGCAATAAAATATAGAAAATCTATGCAGTGCAGTGACAGAGAGAAGATAGAGTTATTAAAACGGGATATTGACAACAGCATTAACCACTTATTTGGCTAATGAACATGTCGAAAATCATACCTTCAATGCAGTCATCAAAGAATTTTTTTAAAAATTTGCAGAGCATAATCTTTTCTGTATCCAAGCAGGCAAGAAGTTTAATTTATGACTTAGATAGTAATATTGTCGAGCAGTATCATTCTGTGGTAGCCAAATTCGTTGGTGGAAAAAAGATAAACTATTCAAAAAGCAATTCCTACAAGTATCAATGCTATGAAGCTCTGGTCTCTTTTACTTCCAAGAATCAAGCTCATTACAAACTTTATAAGGTTCTTTGTGGCAAGTCACCTAAAAAGATCAAAAGTGCGTTTGAAAGTAAACAAAGAAAAAGAGTAAAAAGAATGTTAGATTATAGACGTGGAAAAGTTAAGACTAAAAACGTTCGAAATCCAGATTACATCATTTTTTGTCAAAAGAAGACATGGACAATGAAGAATTCAAAAAACAAAAGAAAATATTTTTAGATACCATAAACAGCTGACAGTGGTGTTTAGATGAAAGAGCGTTGAAAACTGTCGACTGCCTCCAAATTTTTTAAAGTTTGTACTAGAAGAGTAACAACAAGTTGTGTAAACTTGGTGAAATCTCTTTTATATTCAAAAAACCTTGTTCACTGTAAGGCATTAAGTCACGGAAAACAATTTGAACCTATCGCAAAAACCAAACTTGAGGAAAAATTAAATATAAAAATTACAGATTGCGGGATGTTTATTGATGGAGAACATAATTTTCTTGGAGCCACTCTAGATGGCAATGTCGACAAAACTACTTTGGTAGAGATTAAGTGTCCATATTCGTTACACAAAAAAGACATTGATGAAGCAACATCTACTGGAAAATTCACTTTTATCAAGAAAAATAATACAGTAAATACATATCATGTTTGGTATTATCAAGTACAGGGCCAACTTCAAATTGCAAACAGATAAATGTATATTTGCAATATTTACAGATGTAGATTCGCCGCTAAAAATACTTTCTATTGAAAAAGATACATCGTTTTGAAAAGATCAAATGGAGAGTACATTAATAAAATTTTATTATGATTGCATGTTGCCCGAACTATTATTTTTGCACATTATTTTTACACTTACTATTTCCTTGTTATATCTATTGTATATTTTATACCACAGAATACTGAATAAACAGCTAACAACAGTGAAGTGACATTGGCACGTGACAACTTATAATTTTGACAAATATAAACAACAACTTAACCTTGTTTTTTTTTAATTTGAATTTAAATGGATGCAGATGGGTTTTTTATTTATAATTCAACGCATTGTAAAATAGCATAAAAAGTAAATTTCAATTACTTTGAAATATTATCACTCGTTGAACTCACAGAACGTTGTCGTATATCAGCTGAGTGTGAATGGCCATAAGTATTCATACCCTGTGCAATTCAAAAATGAAGGCGATGTTTACCGACAACTGCAAATTACGTTTCTCGAAACGACATCAAAATTTCAATCACCATTTCGTATAAATGGTGTTTCAAATGATCATTAAGAAAATGATGAAGTGACACACACCAAAATAAATTCCCAATTTGGGGTTAATGATCATTAAACTCTCAGTGTGTCGAGGGTATAAGGGTAGTT